>JAPDNY010000005.1:236109946-236112446 GCA_029375565.1 Gekko gecko
TACCTGAGAGGGGATAGGATCACCATCTTGAAGTATCTGAAGGGCTGTCAGATAGAGGACGGGGCGGAGTTGTTTTCTGTTACCCCAGAAGGTCGGACCAGCGGGTTGAAATTAAATCCGAAGAGTTTTCGGCTAAACATTAGGAAGAACTTCCTGAGAGTCAGAGCGGTTCCTTGGTGGAACAGGCTTCCTCGGGAGGTGGTGGGCTCTCCCTCTTTGGAGGTTTCCAAGCAGAGGCTGGATGGCCCCATCTGACAGCAATGTGGATTCTGTGAACTTGGGCAGCTCATGAGAGCGAGGGCAGGACGGGATGCCTTCAGTGCTTAGTTCTTGTGGCCCTTTCTTACATGCCCAGGGAAATGCTGACCGCCACACTGGGGTCAGGAAGCCATTTTTCTGCAGGCCAGTTTGGCTGGAGATCCTGGAGGTTTTTTATCATCTTCTGGGCATGGAGCAGGGGTCATTGTGTGTGTGTGTGGGGGGGAGGTATTTGTGAATTTCCTGCCTTGTGCAGGGGGTTGGACTAGATGACCCTAGAGGTCCCTTCCAACTCTGTGATTCTATGACTCGGGGGCAGGACCTATGGGGGAAGATATTAATAGGTCTGCACTGCTCTATATAGACTGCTGAAACCAGGATCTCACTATGGAATTTCGCAACATTTAACGTTTCATGTTAATATTTCTGCTCTGCTTCAGTTATGTCTTTAGACTTCCTGTTGGTTCTATAGCCCGAATTGTACTGCGCTGTTGACTGAATGCCCCATTCACTGGTTGCAGTGGCAGATTAACCATTCAGCAGACCGAGCATGTGCTTAGGGCACCAGGGCCCAAGGGGGCACCACAAAGTTGGGAAAAGGGTGAGAAAATGTAGAAAAACGCCTCTCGGGTCATGAATATTGGAACTTTGATACATTTAACCTGTGAAATATTAAAATAGATGTTGCATTGCGTTTTTGTAGAACTTTATGGAGCCAAAGCTTGGCTTAGTTTGTACGGTATATCGTATTATCATAGGAATACGTCTTTGTATTGCTGCAACCTGCATTGTCTATCTGGTCAGACAGGCCAACAACTAAAATGGACTGGGGGTCAGTGTGGAAAGGAGGGGGGGCACCGAGATGGGTCAGTGCTGCTTAGGGCTCCAGGGAGCCTTCACCCGGCCCTGATTGGTTGCCTTGACTCACTCTGTATAGTCCGCCTCGAGCCCAAGCAAGAAAGGTGGACTACAGATAACATAAACATAACATAAATTTTCCCAGCCACCGAAGGGGAACAAAGCTTTGTGGGTCAGCCCTGCTCGTGGTACGGACCTTCCAGATCCTCCCAACTGCTAAACGAAATTCAAGAGAACCATCTTTAGCTCAACCCCTGAGAAGCCAGAGGCAGATACGATGCCCTAGCGCATCGTCCCAGATCAACCCAGGGTCTGAAGGGGCCACAGAGCAGCTCCTGCGCTGCACCATGGTTAGTGGAGTGGGTGGGCACAGCAGGAAGGAACCCAAGCACGGAGCCTGCTACAGCTGCTTTGCCCTGAAGGGTGAGGCTTGAGAAAAGGCACCCGCCTGGCTACCCCGGAAAGGCCAATATAATTTCCTGGCAAAGAGGAGTCTGAAAATGCAAAGGCAGCTTAAGTGTTTTGGTTTCTTTCCAGCCACGGATGTGTCAGAAATTACTCCGTAAGGTCATGTGGGGCTAGAACGGGTTCATGGCTAGGGTGGGGCTTTTTGGGGCTCTGCCCCTTTCTTAAAGGCACAGCCCCACAAGGATTTCTCCTGTAAATGCTTTTTTCAATCATTTTTAAACATGTTTTTTAAAGGCGTGCACTCCTTTAAGCAGAGTGGGGTGCTGTGGTTGACTAATTCCCACACTGAGCAAGAGGGTTGGAGTAAGTGACCTCTAGGATCCCTTCTAACTCTGTGTCAAGAAACTGGTCTCCTTTAAGAGAATTTTCTTGCGTCCTAAGTGTTCGCTTTCTCAGCTATAGAAGTCTTCACCCCCACCTGCCGGCTTCTCACCAGAATGGTTGCTCAGGCTGGTGGAAGTGATTAACTTGCAGCAGCTGAGAAGTGATTAACTTGCAGCAGCTGAGAAGTGATTAACTTGCAGCAGCTGAGAAGTGATTAACTTGCAGCAGCTGAGAACTGTCATCTAAAGTGGTCAACCGCTTGCTGTTTAGAGAGCTCTCCTGGTCACAGCTTTCTATTGGCTTTTCTTTCTGCACTGAGCACTTCAGCCCCACCGGCCAAAAAATTGCCCCACAAGCCACAAAATCCTGACTTACGGGTCCGGGATTCCTTTCCAACCTACCTGAGCCTGCGGGCACCTCTGGAATTCCAACACGGTGTGTTGGCTGCAGCCACAAAATGGCCGCCGCGGGAGGTGGACCCAGCTGCAAAATGGCTGCCGCCACTTACCTCCAATCGAACATCAGAAGAATCTCGTACTGTGGGGGCAACTGCTGCCAAAGCAACGTTTCTTAAAAAATTTGCACAGCCGAT
>JAPDNY010000005.1:236782446-236814946 GCA_029375565.1 Gekko gecko
TCTCTCGGAGATGTTCTCTCAAGGGCAGTTCTCGCGAGAGTTCTCTCAGCCCCACCTCCCTCACAGGGTGTCTGTTGTGGGGAGGGGAAGGGAAAGGAGATTGTAAGCTGCTCTGAGACTCCTTTGGGTGGTGAAGGGCCAGGGGGTATAAATCCAGTCTCCTCCTCCTCCCCCTCCTCTCACTGTTTCCCCACCTGTGCCCCATGTATGCCCCTCAACCTTGGCCGTAGATGCCCTCCAGCCTCCCCCCGACCCTTCAGCTCCCCCTCCTTCAGGCACTGGGAGGTCTCTGCTGCCACCTTTCATCCATCCCTGCGTGTCCAGGATGCGTGGTGCCCCCTCCCTCCCTCCCAGAATGCCCCTGTTGATGCCACCCACCCCTTTCCCCTTCCTCCTCAAAGCCCGCCTCCTCCCTGTGGTCTTGGGCTCCTCCCCTGATTTGCATCTCCAGCCAAGGGTTAAGGGCGTGTGAAAGTGGTCTTTCCCCCGACATGTCCCCCTCTCTTCCCTGCTGTCTCCCCCTGCCGCTACCTCCGCCCCCCACAGACACACACATTTTGTTTGTACTCATTTGTAAGTGCCTTGGGGCAGAGACTTCACTGTTTTTGCCCTGTCGCTCTGTTCAGGCCCCCCTATGTACTCTGACGGTGCTGTATAAATAATAAAAAAGTCATGCACCTGCACACAGGAAGCATCAAGTGGTTTTGCTCCAGAGTGACTCCGTCTGCCTGAGGCTACCGGGTGTCCGGAGCGCCTTGTGGTTCGGGGAGGGTCTGGTTTCAGAGCAGTCCCCAGCAGAGGGCAGCACACACCCCTGAGGTGGGGCCACAAGACATTCAAGGGGGCTGCCAAGACACCCACTGCCCAGCAGGGGGCACGACAGGAACGCTTGGTTCAGCCGACTGGAAGGCCAGGTTCGCTCTAAGCTGTGCGGTCTTGTGAGCAAAAAACC
Source organism: Gekko gecko (assembly GCA_029375565.1). Taxonomy (NCBI): domain Eukaryota; kingdom Metazoa; phylum Chordata; class Lepidosauria; order Squamata; family Gekkonidae; genus Gekko; species Gekko gecko. The sequence goes on from JAPDNY010000005.1 coordinate 236,783,399, forward strand.
TCCTCTGTGGGCGACTGGCATTAAACTTGTGATTTGGCTGCTGCATAAATTGGTTTGCTCTGGAGCCCTCCTTCCGGAGCTAAGACGAAAGTGTGTGAGCTGGAGGCTAAAGAACTGTGAGCCGGCTCACACTATCTCAGTTTAGAGGGAACACTGCTGGAAGAGGCTCAGAGCTGCTAATGCCTGCCAAGGAGTCTCGTCCAGAGTCAGGGCTGGATCCAGCACAACTCCCTGGCTGCAAACCTGATCCCCACAGTGTTGGAACAGGCAGTGCCTGGTGTACAGAGAGGAAGAGAGGAAGACCCGGCAGGGAGCTGCAAGGAGACAATCAGATGGGACGGAGAGGTCAGCACCTTCTCTCTCCTCTCCTTCCTCGTCCGTGTCCAGACTGCTACTCGTCGGGGGCCGTATCCTGCTCCTTCTTGGAAGTCTCTCTCTCCCCCAGCTAGTGGTGTAGCTAGGACCCGATGGCTGCCTCTTCTATTCAAGATCAAGCATGTTAGTTCCTGAATAAAGCTTTATCTGCCCTCTAATCAGGTTGTGGGACTTTTGCTGTGTTCATTACTCTGTCAACAAATGGGGGTGGGGGATGCAATGAACATGAAGTTGAGCAAACTCCGGAGGACGACAGAGAACAGGAGGGCCTGGTATGATGTGGTCCATGGGGTCGCGAAGCATCAGACTCGACTGTGCGGCTGAACAGCTACATAATAAATGGGGGGGCACAAGTGCACCTGGAACAGGTTGAAGAGCATCTGCGTAATCTGCCGAGAGACCCTCCCATGGCACCTCCATGCGGCCTGTTTGAGCTGCTGTTTATTAGAGTCCCCCCCCCCATTACTAGCTTCTGGCTCAATCTGGGCTTTCTGTGACCACTCCCAGATCAGAGAAAGGGAGCAGCGTCTTGTCCACTTGGGAGTGATGCATAGAAACAGAGCTGGAAGGGACCCTAAAGGTCACCCATTCCAACCCCCTGCACAATGCAGGAAATACACAACTACTCCTCCCCACTCCCCAAATAACCCCTGCTCTGAGCCCAGAGGAAGGCAAAAAAACCTCTCCAGGATCCCTGGGCCAATCTGGCCTGGAGAAAAATGGCTTACTGACCCCGACGTGGCGATCGGCATTTCCCTGGGCACGTAAGAAAGGGTCCCGAGAACTAAGCCCTGATTCAAACCCTTCCTGCCCTCCCTTCTCACGATTTCCCTAAGTTCACAGAATCCGCATTGCTGTCAGGTGGCCATCTAGCCTCTGTCTGAAAAACTTCCAAGAAGGAGAGCCCGCCACCTCCCGAGGAAGCCTGTTCCACCAAGGAACCGCTCTAACTGTCAGGAAGTTCTTCCTCATGTTTAGCCAAAAACTCCTCTGATTTAATTTCAACAGAAAACAACTCCATATCGTCCTCTAGATGACAGCCCTTCAAGTACTTGAAGATGGTTCTCATATCCCCTCTCAGTCGTCTCCTCTCCAGGCTAAACACACCCGGCTCCTTCAGCCTTTCCTCACAGGACTTGGTCTCTAGACCCCTCACCATCTCCGTTGCCCTCCTCTGGACACATGTTCCAACTTGTCTAAAAAGGTAAAGGTTCCCTTGCTCGAAAGCCAGTCAAATCCGACTCTAGGGTTGCGGTGCTCATCTCCGTTTCAAAGCCGAAGAGCCAGCACTGTCTGAAGACATTTCCGTGGTCATGTGGCCGGCATGACTAAACACCAAGGTGCACGGAACGCTGTTACCTTCCCACTGAAGTGGTACCTATTTATCTACTTGCAATTTCTTGCTTTCGAACTGCTAGGTTGGCAGGAGCTGGAACTAGAGACGGGAGCTCACCCCGTCATGCGGCACTCACGGGTCTTGAACTGCTGAACTACTGACCTTCCACAGCCTGCAGTTCAGCGTCTTAACCTCTTGAGCCACCGCAGCTCGATCCTTCTTAAATTGTGGTGCCCAAAACTGAGCACAATACTCCAGGTGAAGTCTAACCAGAGCAGAGCAAAGTAATACCATCAGTTGGTGTGATCTAACACTATAGTTCTGTCGATGCAGCCCAAAATCACATATTCCTTTTTAGCTGCCTCACCACACTGCTGACTCATGTTCAGTGTGTGGTCTACTAAGTCCCCTAGATCCTTTTCACACATGCTATTGCCAAGACAAGCCTGCTAAGACAAGTCTTTGGGTCTCTCCTTCCCTCTGCCCTTGCATGTGTGGGAGACCGAACAGGACCCTGCAGACTGCTGTAGAGACACAGAGAAAAATTCTCCCGGCCCCGCATTCTGGATCAAACCCACCAGGCACGAGCTGAACCCACAGACCACGGCACTTTCCACTTCCAGAAGAATGCCACAGTCTAAAGAGCTAAGGCATTTTAATCTCACCCTTCCACTTGGGGTGGCTTCAACATCTCCCATCTCCCACTCTGTGCTCCCAACAGCCCTGTGAGGGAGGAAAGGCTGAGGATGAGGGACTAGTCCAACACAAACTTTGTGGTTGAGTGGGGGGTTGAGCCATGCCTCTCCCCAGTCCATTCTAACCACTACACAACACAGCCAATGGTCCCTTGCCTATTTCGCAATGTAGGCCCTTGAAGGGGGCAACGGAGGCACTCTCTTTGCCCAAACTGGGCCTGGAGCCCACAGGAAAGGGGACCAGCTAATCAGGACACTCTAGGCCAGGGGTGTCGAACTCGTTTGTTACGAGGGGCCGGATCTGACCTAAACGAGACCTCGTTGGGCCGGGCCATGCATGGGTCATGAAATGTAACACCGGGCAGGGGAGATATAAACTTTATATAAAGGACACAAACACAAAGGGTGTGTTTTTTTTTACTTAAAATAAAAACACGCTGAAAACACCAGCACCCTTGCAGTCTTTTGTTTATTTCACAGCGTCTGATCACGGACACCCCTTGCTCTGAATTATTCCAGCAAAATGTCTGTGCTGTCGCAATCCTGAGTCTGCTGTTCAAGTGTGTCTCTGTAAGCTGCAAATCCAGGGATGACGCAGCAGCAGCAGAACTGGAAGAAGAAGCAGGAGACAGCCTGATCTGGCCCCCCGGGATGCATGTTTGACACACCTGCTATGGAAGCATCTAGGGTGGATCTCCCCAGGGCGGGGGGGGGGGGCTTGTGCCCCAGCAGAAATTTGCTCTTGTCTAAATAATGCAGCCCTAACCCGGAGAGCCCAGGTTAGCCGGATCCAGTGTTCCCTCTAAGCTGAGTCAGTGTGAGCTAGCTCACAGTGTTTTAGCCTCCAGCTCCCGCATTTTTGTCTCAGCTCAGGCAGGATGGCTCCAGCGCAAACTAATTGATGCAGGAGCCGAATCGCTCGCTCACAGCTTTAATGTAGAATTTTTGCTCACAAGACTCCACAGCTTAGACGGAGCATTGGCCCAATCCTGTCAGATCTCCAAAGCTGAGCAGGGCCGGCCCCGGTCAGTATTTGGGAGGGAGACCACCAAAGGGTCATGACGGGGAGGCTGGACAGCAAACCAACCATACCGTTCCCAGCACACCAAGCATGAACGTCAGAACATCAGAGAAGCCAACGTTGGATCAGGTCAACGGCCCATCTAGTCCAACACACAGTGGCCCAAAATACCAGGTGTCATCAGGAAGTCCAGCAGTGGGGCCAGGACACTAGAAGCCCTCCCACTGTTGCTTTGGAGGATTTGAAAAAGGGGCGAGATGGCCATCTGAGAGCAGTGCTGATTCTGTGAACGTAGGCAGATCACAAGAAAGGAGGGCAGGAAGGGCTGCCTCAGTGCTTAGTTCTTGTGGGCCCTTTCTTACAGGCCCAGGGTTGCCACTTTGGGGTCAGGAAGCCATTTTTCTCCAGGCCAGTTTGGCCAGGGATCCTGGACGGTTTTTTGTCATCTCCTGGGCATGGAGCTGGGGTCACTGGCAGTGTGGGAGGGGAGGTATTTGTGAATTGTGAATTCCCTGCATTGTGCAGGGGGTTGGACTGGATGACCCTGGAGGTCCCTTCCAGCTCTATGATTCTCTGCTGAGGTGCTGGGGCAGCCCACCGATGCATCCCAGAGCTTCCTGCACCCTGCTTTTACTCTCCGTATGGAAACTCAAGAGGACCGATGTCAGGTAGCCCTGCCATTGCGATGGAATGTAAGGGAATACTTTCTCTCATTAGTTCTTTTTACTGTTTGAATGTTATCATTAAGTCTCACCTTGTGGTGTCTACAGCTGCTGGGCACTACGCTGGGAAGCACCGGCTTTTAACTTGTTTTTCCCCTCTGCCTGCTTGCTTTGCCAGCGTACCCAAAATGTATTACTTTGGCTTCATTTAGACTGGGGGTTGTTTGAATTCACTATAAGTCAGGGGCCTCCAATCATCGCGGCCATTCCTGACACGAGCTATGTATGTGTCTTTTAGTCCTGATTTACCAATAAACAGATTCTTCTTATGAAGTCCTGCGTTGCGTGATCTGACCAAGAGGCCTGACAACGACACAGGAATGATCAATATTTAAAACTCAAGCCAATTCACACTGGACAGGACCAGCTCTTTGCCGAATGCTCTCTCCTGACACGTCATGGATGGAATGGAACGCCGAGGCAAAGGAGAGCGGCCGGGGCACTCGGGGGGCACGTGGGTCCCGGACGGGAGCGCTCTGTGCCTTTCGTAACCGACTCCCCACAGCCACCCAGTTTTCTGGGGCCAGGCGAGGAGAGCGCCAGATGGGCCCTGGCCAAGCTCTTGAGCAACAGGCGTGGCCCGCCCTGCCAGGGAGCTGCTGCTGGGCCTGCCAAAGAAGCCGCTGGCACCGGAGGAGGCGTTGGCACGGAGGAGCACAACCCGCCTCTTTAGGAGAAAGTGTTTACAGAGCACCCCGTTCTGTTTATATAAGCTCATATTTCTGTGGGGAGAGGCCGTGCGCCCTCAAAGAATGCTGCTGGGTGGGGGGGTTTTGGCAAGCAGCTCCTAGAATTGCAGATGTTCCCAACGCTGCTTCAGGCAGGACAGGCCGTGAGAGTGGCGAGGCCTCTGGGCGGGAGGGCCGTGTGCCCAGAGCCAGCGCAGGAGTCCTGCTGCCCCCAAGGGCTGCCGGGCATCGTTGGTGGGTTTGTTTTGCTTACTTCATTCAAAATATTTCTGTCCCGCCTTTCCTGAGGCAGATTAGAAACACGAAGGACAAGTGACACCACTGGAGACAACATAAATGCACAAATCACAATGCTTCCCCCCCAAAAAAAAAAAAAAAAAAAAACTGATCGCCAGACAGAGAAAGCCAGGACATCTTTCAGTTTAAAATCTACCCTCTGCAGAGAGGAAAAGAAGAAGAAGAAGAAGAAGAAGAAGAAGAAGAAGAAGAAGAAGAAGAAGAAGAAGAAGAAGAAGAAGAAGAAGAAGAAGAAGAAGAAGAAGAAGAAGAAGAAGAAGAAGAAGAAGAAGAAGAAGACGACGACGACGACGACGAGGAGGGGGGAGGGGGGAGGAGGGGGAGGGGAGGGGGAGGAGGGGGAGGGGGAGGAGGGGGAGGAGAAATCTACAAAAGAAAGAAAGAAAGAAAGAAAGAAAGAAAGAAAGAAAGAAAGAAAGAAAGAAAGAAAGAAAGAAAGAAAGAAAGAAAGAAAGAAAGAAAGAAAGAAAGAAAGAAAGAAAGAAAGAAGGAAGGAAGGAAGGAAGGAAGGAAGGAAGGAAGGAAGGAAGGAAGGAAGGAAGGAAGGAGGAAGGAAGGAGGAAGGGAGGAAGGGAGGAAGGAAGGAAGGAGGAAGGAAGGAGGAAGGAAGGAGGAAGGAAGGAGGAAGGAAGGAGGAAGGAAGAAGAGAAAGAGAGATAGAGGGAGGGGAAGGAAGGAGAGGGAGAGAAAGAGAGAGAGGAAGGGGGGGAGGGAGAGAAAGGAAAGAAGGAGAGAGGAAGAGGGAGAGAGAGTTAAACAGTGGGGGTTCCACGGATGAGCAGGCTTGAGTGTAATGATCAGCTCAACTTTATTTGTGATTTCAACAAGAGCCAGCCAAGGTTCCAGAGCCGCAGCTCTGTTAAACAGCCTGCGATTGCCACACCCAAACACACCCCACTCCCGGTGACAGGCTATTGACATAACATGACTACTAGGCTGGTAACTTTCAGAATCCTGGCAGGCAATTGCTCTTGTGCTCCAAGCTCAGCCAGTCCCAGGCGTGATTCAATCAGAAATGATTCAGTCCCAATACATAACAGGGAGAGGAAGGAAGGAAAGGAGGGAGGGAGGGAAACTGCATTTCCCCCACAACTTGTAGGCACCTTCAGCCAGAGCAGAAGGATCTAGCATTGCTTGATGAAGTGCACAGCTAATGAAAGTTGCCTGGGAAAGGCATGTTTGCCTTCAGCACTTTGGGAAGTAGTTAGTACATTTCACACATGCGAGAGGACAGATGGCGGCCCTGCCTTCCTTGGCACAACGACCCAGTGCCTGGTGCTAGATAAAGCTGGGCACTGGAGCCTAGGAAGCACGGCCTACGACCCGCAAGACCAGCGCCCCTTTTCTGTCGGCTGTTCCTGCCACCCCCCGTGACACAGTCGCCGGCCATCCCCCCAGCCTCCAACTGACATGAATGTCCGTTGCATCATCTTTACAAGACGGCAGAAAGAGACCCAGGAACCCAGAGCAGAGAGCGAGAGAAAAGGCCCGCCGAAAGCAAGTGGCACGAGGAACACTGGTGCCTTTCACCGGGGGATGGCCCGGAATTTGTACGGGTGAGGGACGTTCCCTAAGCCACTTATCATCGGCGAGATGTCGATTTCCTCTGGAGGAATCACAGGCCGGAAGGTGAAGCGCTGCACCAGTGTGGTGAGGAAGAGGAAGATCTCCATGCGAGCCAAGGACTCTCCGAGACATACGCGTTTCCCTGCGGGGAGAAGATTGCCAGGCTGTTCCTCGCTTACTACAGCCATTGGCTGTGGCTGGATTCCAGAAAGGACTTTCCACAGAGGGTCCCCTGAATTCCCCTACAGGGTCACGATGCCAGTTTTCATTTCTACCCCTCCCCGATACAGGCCCCCAAACACTTTACAACATCATTCCCCAGTCCTTGATTTTATCCTCCCACGAGGGAGGCGAGCAATGTTCCCTCTAAGCTCTGGAGTCCTGTGAGCAAAAACTCTATTTTGTAAGCTGCTGGCATTCAAGTTGTGAGCGAGCCATTTGGCTCTTGCATAAATTAGTTTGCTCTGGAGCCCTCCTTCCTGAGCTAAGACAAAAAAGGTATGAGCTGGAGGCTAGAAAACTGTGAGCTAGCTCACACTAACTCAGCTTAGAGGGAACACTGGAGGCGAGGCACCGGCCCCAGGCCACCCAGCAAGCCTCCACAGCAGAGAGAACAGCTGAACCTGGTTCTCCCAGAACCTAGTCCAGAACTTTAACCACAGCACCACACTGGCTCTCAAAGACTCTGGTGAAGAAGACTGTCTATGCCCCCTCCATAACTCCCCCCCCTCTTGTGATCAAGCTTCCCCTGGGATTTCTTCACACTCCCCACCGTCCTTCACCTCCCTCTCGGTGCTTTCTGACCCACAACTCACCAGCTGAGAAGGGCATGAAAGCATCATGCCGACGGAAGCTTCCTTTCTCATCCAGGAAGTTGCTGGGATCGAATGCTTCCGGGTCTTTGAACTGGGTGGCATCTTTATGGACGGAGGAAAGGAGAGGCATGACGTTGGTGCCCTGGTGGGGAAGGAAGGAGGGAAGGAAGCAGGTGAGGTCAAGAAATCTGGACAACTCTTCGAGTACCCTAGCAAACCACGTTGCTCGGTTTTCAGTCCGTCTTCCTAAAGAGTCATGGTGGATCCCTAACCTTCTTCCAATTTCAAAATAATGTTTTTTTGGCAGGTGTCTGGAACTGCAATGGAGTGCAAATTTGCAGCGGAATTGGCGAATCTTTCTACGAACAGATTTGAAAATCAATTCATCCTTAATGCAAACAACATCTATGCTGAGAACATCGTTATTTTCAAAAGATTTTTGGGCGATATTTTTTTTTTACTCTGGAAAGGTTCAGTTTAACTTTTATTGGCATTTTAAAGAGTTTTATCAATGGCCTGCATGAAACCATCAAATCTGAAATGAAATATGATTATAAGGAAATTAACTTCCTGGCAGTGTTCCCTCTAAGCTGAGTTAGTGTGAGCTAGCTCACAGCTTTTTAGCCTCCAGCTCACACATTTTTTGTCTCGGCTCAGGAAGGGATGGCTCCAGGGCAAACTACTTTATGCCGTAGCCCAATCGCTCGCTCCCAACGTTAATGCTAGCAGCTCACCAAGTAGAATTTTTGCTCACGAGACTCCATAGCTTAGAGGGAACACTGCTTCCTGGGTGGGGAACACAATAGAGACCAGCGCCTATAGAAAACCTACAGATGCCAACTCCTTTTTGCCTAGTGACAGCTTTCACCCACCATCTAAACATCGAAAAAAGAACCTTCCCAATTCCCAGTTGTTGAGGCTTAGGAGAAAACTATAGCCTGTATTCAGATTTTGTTCAACAGGCTAAAATACTAATTGGGCAAATTTAGAGACAGGGGCTATTCTTCCAGAACTGTCAAGCAGCCTTTCCATAAGACAGAAAATACCAATAGGTCCTCTGTCTTGATACCTCAGGAAAGTCAAGGTCAGTCCGACAGGATTATTTTTCCACTGACTTACGATGGAGGATCAACTCAGGGTCAGTAACATTATTAGAAAACACTGGCATCTCTTAACCAATATTCCTTCTTGTGAGACTGCTCCTCTCTTTGCCTACTGGAGATCTAAAAATCTGGGAGACATGCTAGTAAGAAGCAGCTTAAAACCTTCTCCAGCAATACAAAGGGGAATCGATGGGCAAAATTTACCGACTGGCAACTTTCCCCCGTGGAAGATGTGAGGTTTGTGATTCAATGTTATGTACAAACTTTTGCTATGATTCAGCTAAGCAGGAAAAGTATAATATTAGGTCCATTTTTTAATTGTAACTCAAAAGGTCTTATCTGTGGCATCATCTGTAAATGTGAAAAAAATGTATATGGGTTGTTCTCCGAGGCCGATAAAGATCAGGATTACTGAGCACAGAAGTTGCATCAGACGGAGAAGGAAAAAAACGTTCCTCTCGCCGACCACTTTGAAACTGCTGGTCACAGCGACAGGGACTTCTCTTTCTTTGCTCTGGAATATGTTCGGGCTTGCAACGATCTTCAGATGACTCAGCATCTGAAAACCGGATAATTGTTTTGGATGCTTGCCCTTAAAACTTTAACCCCATATGGTCTAAATGAACTGGTGGTGGTGAAGGAGGAGGAGGAGGAGAAGAAGGAAGGAATTGGATTTATACCCCTTTGCCCTTCATTCTGAGTCTCAGAGCAGCTTACAAACCCCGTTCCCTCCCCCTCCCCACAACAGACACCCTGTGAGGGAGGTGGGGCTGAGAGAGCTCTGACAGAAACTGCTCTTTTTCAAGGACAGCTGTGCCAGAGCTTGTGACTGACCCAAAGTCACCCAGCAGCTGCAAGCGGAGGAGTGGGGAGTCAAACCTTGTTCTCCCAGATTAAAGTCCGTGCACTTAACCACTACACCAAGAAGAAGAAGTTGTAGTAGCAGTCGGATTTATACGCTGCTCTTCCCTTGGAGTCTCAGAGCATCTTACAATCTCCTTCCCTTCCTCTCCTCACAAAAGACACCCTGTGAGGGAGGTGGGGCTGAGAGAGCTCTGACAGAAACTGCTCTTTTTCAAGAACAGCTGTGCCAGAGCTTGTGACTGACCCAAAGTCATCCAGCAGCTGCAAGCAGAGGAGTGGGGAGTCAAACCTTGTTCTCCCAGATTAAAGTCCACGCATTTAACCACTACACCAAGAAGAAGAAGTTGTAGTAGCAGTCGGATTTATACGCTGCTCTTCCCTTGGAGTCTCAGAGCATCTTACAATCTCCTTCCCTTCCTCTCCCCACAAAAGACACCCTGTGAGGTCGGTGGGGCTGAGAGAGCTCTGAGAGAGCTGGGACTTGCCCAAGGTCTCCCAACTGGCTGCATGTGGAGGAGGAGGAGTGGGGAACCAAAACCAGTTCTCCAGATCAGAGTCTGCTGCTCTTAACCACTACACCAAACTGACATGCCAAACCTGATAAAAGGCAAGAGGGTACCTTAGGGAGCATGTAGCCACGGTAGTGAGTATCAGTCGTCACAGCGTGGGGGATCCCCATTGGCAAGATATCAGCGAACCGCTGGATCTCGTGGATCAAGGCCTCCGTGTACGGCATCTGCACCCGATCCTCAGACGACGGGCTGCGATGGGGGCCAACGACCCGGCTGACCTCTTCGTAGACCTTGGCTGTGCACAGACAGAAGACACAGGGAACAGGGAACTCGCCTGGGTACGGCCATATTTGCGGAAGGGCCAGAATTCAGTGGGAAGGAACATGCTCCGCATGCACAAAGCCACAGGTTCAGTCCCCCCAGAACATCTGGTTGTGTGAAACATCTCTTGGGATGCGGCTAGGAAAGACCTTTCTCTGCAGGAGACCTTGGCAAATTGGGGGAAAGAGGGGAAACAGAGTGCCGGGGGGGCTGACGGGATCCGACTTAGCCAAGGGAAGACCCACGCGGCCAAGCGAATAAATAACCTTCACATCTCACCCTGCACTTCAGGGTACTTCACGAGGATGAGGGCCCCGTAGAGGAGGGTGCTGCTGATGGTCTCCGTGCCCCCAAAGAAGAGGTTGTGGCTGGTCATCACAAGGGTTTTCGTGTGGAAGTAGGTGAGGGGGTCCTTCTTTTCCTGCAGGGCCAGACGGAGAGAGAACATCCTTTACATGCGCAGGGAGACAGAAGGTGCCCCACGCCCTCCAGGAATAAGCTTAGATAGCCACATGCACCATCAGAATGTAGCTAGCCCTTAATTGCCTTTTAATTTCCCTCTGATGTATATCTTAGAAGATCCCTTTCCTTTGTCTATAGAATCATAGAACGTTCGAGTTGGAAGGGACCTTGCAGGTCATCTAGTCCAACCCCCTGCACTCTGCAGGAGCATAGCCAAAAGACAGCCCTGCATACCTACAACATGCCCAAAAGATACCTCCAACATACCGAAAAGTCTAGTGGATTACCTATACAAGACAGAACTCATGGGGACAGATCCAACCCTTACTGTCATTGGGAATTTCGCTTGGAAGGCTAGATATTTAAAAAGTTGAGACGGTAGGTGATATGAAAGACCTCCACCTGAGACCCCGGAGAGCCACTGCCCGTCTGAGTAGGCAGTACTGACCTTGAAGGATCAAGGGTCTGACTCCGTATAAGGCAGATTCATGTGGAGAGAATTCAGCCTTTGCACCAGTCCCAAATGCTAGGTTAGGACCCTTGTTCCCTCTAAACTGAGTGAATGGGAGCCAGCTCACAGTTTTTTAGCCTCCAGCTCACAGATTTTTCTCTTCACTCAGGAAGGGATGGCTCCAGAGCAAACTAATTTATGCAGTAGCCAAACTGCGTGCTCACAGCTTTAACGCCAGTGGCTCACGAAGTAGAATTCTTGCTCATAAGACTCCGCAACTTAGAGGGAGCACTGCTTAGGACTGTACGATGGTCTCAACCAAGGGGCACGAAGATGATTTTCCAGGCAAGCCAACAACACAAGACGCCCTGGTGTCCACTGCATTTCAACATAGATGATATTTTGCTTTAGATAGCAATTTCCCCCCCATTTTGCCTTATTTGCTGTGTGGACGCTTGTACTGACAAGTGACAAAAATTGTAGAAAGAAAAGAAAGGAGAAGAAGAAGATGGTCCGAGTTGCCAAGTTGCCAATAAGATGGACTGATGGACACCACCAGCCACTCCAGCCTTTCCCTTTTCCAGCCCACTTGAGTCAGGAAGTATTTAGGGACCGGATGGCGAGATTCGGCCCTTGAACATAAGCGGGACCCGTCTCCATCGCTGAAATTTCACCTGCTGCATTTTGAGAAGGAAGCAGTCGATGAAATCGCGAGGGGAGTTGGGGTCCAGGGTCTCTTGATGCATCTTGACCATCTCCAGGACGAAGAGGCGCAACTTCTCGAAATTCTCGAAAATTCTGTTGTGGGGTCCGGGCAGGTAGTACATGACCTGAGGGAACAGGTTGTACATCTGCAAGGAAGAAGAAGAAGAAGCAACATCAGTGGTCTGAATTGGACCCGGCATCCACCTAGGCTGGTTCCTGTTTCCCCACAGTGGATAAACAGAAGGCCCCCAGAAGACCAACAAGAAGGAGACAGAAGCCTATGGTGACACCCCAGCCGCTGGTATTCAAGGTAGGTGCCTTCTGAACATTATTTATTTACTTACTTTATTTATCTCCTACCTTTCATCTCAAAGGGTTGGAATATTTTCCCTATGAAGAAAGGTTAAAACGCTTGGGGTTCGTTAGCTTGGTGAAACGACAGCTGAGGGGCTACATGATCGAGGTTTACAAGATTATGCCTGGGACAGAGCAGGTTGAGAAAGAGGTACTTTTCTTCCTTCCTAACAATACAAGAACTTGTGGGCACTCAATGAAATGGCTGAGCAGTCGGGTTAGAATGGATAAAAGGAAGTCCTTCTTCACCCAAAGAGTGATTAACACATGGAACTCACTGCCACAGGAGGTGGCGGCAGCTACAAGCATGGACGGCTTCAAGAGGGAATTAAATAAACACATGGAGCAGAAGTCCATCAGTGGCTATGAGCCACAAGGAATAGATAGGGACTCTGGGCCAAGACATGCTCTGTCCTCTTGGTGCTTGGGGGGGATCAACAGTGGGAGGGCTTCTCGTGTCCTGGCCCCACTGCTGGACCATCTTGATGGCACCTGGTATTTTTGGCAACTGTGTGACACAGAGTGTTGGACTGGATGGGCCGTTGGCCTGATCCAACCGTGGCTTCTCTTATGTTCTGATATTCTAATGGAGACCCAAGGCAGCTTATGTTGTTCCCCTCACCTCCATTTTATCCTCACAACAGCCCTGTGAGGGAGGTTAGGCTGAGAGTGTGTGACTGGCCCCAAGGTCATCTAGCGAGCTTCCATTGGATAGAGTGGTGATCCAGGCCTACATTTCCCAAACCCAGTCCGACACTTTAACCACTACACCATGCCAGCTCTCAAACAGAACATGGAAGTTCCATTTAGCCTTGGACAGAACTCATAGAATCATAGAATGTTAGAGTTGGAAGGGACCTTGCAGGTCATCTGGTCCAGCCCCCTGCACTCTGCAGGAGCACAGCCGAAAGAGAGCCCTATAACAGACCCGAAAGATGGGCGTCCAGCCTCCGCTTGAAAATGCCCAGGGAAGGAGCATCCACCACCTCCCAAGGCAGTCTGTCCCACTGCTCAACCACTCTTACACTTAGGAAGTTTCTCCTGATATCTAGCCGGTAACGACTCCCTTGTAATTTCCACCCATTAGATCTAGTCTTGCAATCCGGAGCAAGAAAGAATAGGTCTACTCCAGCTTCTATATGACAGCCCTTCAAATACTTGAAGACTGCAATCGTGTCCCCTCCAAGCCTTCTCTTTCCCAGGCTAAACATACCCAACTCTTTCAGCCTTTCCTCATAAGACTTGGATTCCAACCCTCTCACCGTCCCAGCTGCTCTCTTCTGGACATGCTTGAGCTTGTCAACATCCTTCCTAAAATGTGGTGCCCAAAACTGGACACAGGACTCCAGGTGAGGCCTGACCACAGCAGAACAGAGCGGAATGACCACCTCCCGTGACCTGGACACAATGCTTCTGTGAATGCATCCTAAGATTGCATTAGCTTTCTTCGCAGCCACATCACACTGCGGGCTCATCATCTCCACCAGTTGGCGTGATCCCCTCTTAACGGCCATCTAAGAGAACTGTCGTCACGCACCTGCCCCCACCAGGAACTTAAGTGCTGGAAGTTGCTGTTTATCAGGCCAACCAAAGTCAGGAATCTCTCGTCCTCATAGTCAAAGCGGTCCCCGAAGACGATGGAGCAGATGATGTTGGAGACCGTGCGGCTGATGAGGAAGGTGGGGTTGACGGGTTCCGCTGGGGAAGCACAAAAAGCACAGGCCGGGTCAGGGATCAGAAGGGAGGGAAATTTAGCCGCGATCAGGCGTAACGTTGCTATAACGGTGAAGCCCTTCAAGAAACTGACAAATTATCTGGCCATAAGTGTATCAATAAATTTGTTAAATCTATTTGCATTTTACAAAACTATATTAAAAGTACTTGGGTGAAGAGAATATCCAGGATCTCTGCAGGAAACATTCTGGCAGGCAAAAGTGATAGCTCTTTATTGGGGGGGGGGGGGAAGCAGTCTTTGTTGAATGTCGCAATATGGAATATCACCTCCTTAGGGTTTCATACTGGGGCCAAATTTAAAAATCACCGACAGCTGGAGAATTTGCCTGATTATTTATTCATGGATGTGTCCCTCTATTTTCCACATTTACATGCCACATTTTGAAATTCTTCTTCAGACTTGCTTGCAACGTCAAACTAAAACCCAAAATTCAATTCAAAAACATTTTTTTTAAAAAAAAGAAAAAGAATAGCTGTGAAACAGGACAAAACGGGGGCGGTGAAGAAAAACGTTCTCTCAGATTCCTCGGTGAAGGGCACCAAAAAGACAATAGAGATGGCTCCAGGGAAATATGTGGGGGGGGGCGCAATTCCACAAGAAAGTAGGGATGCCAACCTCCAGGTGAGTTGAAAGGAAGCAAACAACCGTGATGTATGATGCCAAAGAAAAGGTTCTTCACAGACTTGTAAATTATTTTTTCAGTATTCATTTTACTGGAAGCAATGCAAACGCCATCCACACCAACAGACCATGCATATGACATCTCGTTTCATCTATCTTTATCAAAGTGGGTGGCGTCGAAATACCTATATAATGTTAATCCATTTGCAAACACTCTAGTCACATCTCGTAGTCACGTTCATCAAATCCACATCACGCTATTTACAAGTCTGTGAAGAACCTTTGGGGGCATCATACATCACGGTTGTTTGCTCCCTTTCAACTTCCATCCCGTGATCTCTCTCTTTGGTTTGCAACCTCCGGGTGGGGCCGGGGGGGTCCCATGGAATTACAGCTCATCTCCAGGCTATGGAGATTAGTTCCCCTGGAGAAAATGGAAGGTTTGGACTTTGGAAGGTGGACTCTACAGCGATGTACCCCACTGTAGCTGCTGTCCTCCCCAGGTTCCATCCCCAAGTCTCCTGGAGTTTCCCCACGTGGATCTGCCAACCCTACACCCCCCACCCCCAGTTCCCTGCCAGTGGCCAGGCGGGACCTGAGCGGGCGCCAACACAAAGGACGCCCATCCCACCCTCACTGCTTGCCCGACTTCTGAAGTTTTTGAGTGTTAAGTCCTGTCAGATCACTCCTGACTTATCGTGAACTTATGAATTAATGTTCCATGAAATGACTTCACCTTAAGAAAAGCTCCACTAGCAGCCAAAATGAACGTGGGGTGGGGGAGAGAGAGAGAAGGGACCCTCCCTATGAGGAAGTGAGAGGAAATAACAGGAGAGACAGAAGAGGCGGGGGAAGAACATCTGGAGGAAGGAGAGGGAAACGGAAGTTTGACACACACATGACCACCACCACCCCCATCGCCCTCTTGTCCCTTTGCCGTATGTGGAAGAAGAAGAAGAAGAAGAGATTGGATTCATTCCCCCTGGCCCTTCACTGCCCAAAGGCGTCTCAGAGCGGCTTACAAATTCCTTTCCCTTCCCCTCCCCACAACAGACGCCCTGTGAGGTCGGTGGGGCTGAGAGAACTTCTGACAGAAACTGCTATTTTCCAAGAACAGCTGTGCCAAAATTTGTGCCTGACCCAAGGTCACATCAGCAGGTGCAAGTGGAGGAGTGGGGAATCAAACCCAGTTCTCCCAGCTTAGAGTCCGCGCATTTAACCACGACACCAAACTGGCTCTCCAATCCCATCACACATGCATGCACTCTGAATAAATCCCGTCCCACACAAGCTGATGGACTCCACAGTCCTGGTTTCAGCTGGATTCACCAGTCACCAGTGTTCCCTCTAAGCTGAGTCAGTGTGAGCTAGCTCACAGTTTTTTAGCCTCTGGCTCACACATCTTTGTCTTAGCTCAGGAAGGAGGGCTCCAGTGCAACCTACTTTATACAACAGCCAAATCGCCCGCTCACGACTTTTTAAAAAACAAACAAAACAATTTGTATTATTTTCAAACAAACAAACATGAGAGTATTACATCATCCTTATGCCTAATTAATATGCCTCTTACATATATATCTAATTCCCTATCAATCTACCGTATAACCAACTACACTTCTTGCAACTTTAAATTTTGACAGTATATATTTCCTCCTAATTAAGCATTGTTTGAACACTTTTCTCATTATTTTGCTATCTGTTCTAAGCCTTTACATAATACACTTCCCTTAAATACATTCAGTATAAATTTTCCAGGGAGCTTCCCTTATCGATCTTTATCAATTACAACTATCCAAATGTACCCCTACCCAAAGTTTTATTTATCCGATTTGCTCTACTACATTTTTTAATATCATCTGTTTTAAAGAGTAGCTCGCTCACGACTTTCATGCCAGGAGCTCACAAAGTAGAATTTTTGCTCACCAGACTCCGCCGCTTAGAGGGAGCCCTGCCTGTCAGTCCCCAAGCCCTCAAAGACTCTCAGGTGGGGACGAAGACCACCCGGTCTACTTTAGCGAGATCAGGTGATTATTCCCTGACAGATTTCTGGGCCCCCTATAAATTTGGGGCTCTCCCACTTGTCTCTCTCACTGTATTTGAACCTCTCCCCGCAGCCCTTTCAGGATATCCAGCATCTGCTACATCCCCAGCGAGTTTAAGAACTCCTGAATTAGTTAATCAAGCCTGGATTGGCACCAGAGCATGGATAACCATTGCAAAGCTCTTGTATGAGAAGCAGCAGCTGTACGAGAAGGGGTAACATGAGGCATATTGATCTAAGTTGCTTCCTCGCCTGAGCATCCAATCTAGGGGGGTTCAGACCCAACAACACCCCCAAACCAGGTTGAGTGCCTCACTCTTTACCAGCAGAACCACCCACAAGAGGCTTCTCGACACGCTCTGGCTGGAACTCCGGATTCTGAACTCTCATCCATCCCATGACTGACTCCAAGTGCTCACAAAACCCTTTCCCCGCCCATCCTTGAGGAGATAAAAAGGAGAAATGCAGACCAGAGACATGCTTCATGTAGGGGGATAAAAAGAACTATCAACCGTGGTGGACATGTGATAAAATTAAAAAATATTGGAGCTGGATACATGAAATTTTGCAAAAAAAACAACAATCCACAAACGTTAAAAACTATTGTGCCTTATACACCAGAATTTCTACTGAATATATCACCAGAGAACTATAAAAAGCAAGATTTTTCAGAGTTAAAAAGGAGAAATGTGGACCAGAGACATGCTTCACGTAGGGGATAAAAAAAAACACCAGTCAGTCAGTAGGGTGAAAAGACGTTCCTTGTGTCTCACACTTGCTGCTCCCCAGCATTCCGCACCACAAACTCCACACGCATAGGCACACACACCTTTGGTCTTGGCAAGCTCCTCCACCATGCACCGTGCCTCCTCCTGGATCCGTTCCTCGATGCTGCGCCGACCCATCCCGAAGTCACGCAGCGTCTGTATGGTAAAACGCCGCAACACCTTCCATTTTTCTCCGTTAGTAAAAGCAATACCTGGATGGGCACAGAGAGGACAACAGCTACAGAAATCAGAGATTCACAGATTCAGGGGCACAGCTCCCATGGCCGGATCGACCATAGGGTGAACTAGGCACCTGTCTATGGCGCGCCGGCCTCAGGGGAGCTAAATGGCGCCCCACTCCCCCCCCCAAAGCACCCCCCCGCCCTAACTGGGCGTCCACCGCCAGACCCCCGCCCCCTTCCCAGCTTTCCTGGGGGTCCCACAGCCACGGAGCCCCCAGAAAAGCCGGCGCCAGGAGGGAGGGGGCGAAGGCTAGGGAGGGGGCGGAGGCTAGACCCCCCCACACCCCTTCCCAGCTTTCCTGGGGGTCCCGCAGCCACAGAGCCCCCAGAAAAGCCGGCGCCAGGAGGGAGGGGGTGGCAGTTAGATCCCCCGCCCCCTTCCCGGCTTTCCTGGGGGTCCCGCAGCCACGGAGCCCCAAGGAAAGCCAGCGTGGGAGGGAGGGGGCGGCGGCTAGACCCCCGCCCCCTTCCCTGGCTTTCCTGGGGGCCCCTCAGCTGCGAAGCCTCTAGGAAAGCCAGCACCTCGCCGCCGCCCCCCGGTCTCCAGGCCCCACCGGGAGGTTGGCATCCCCAGTGGGGGCGCCCCAGGCTGTCCTGCCTAGGGCGCCCAGACACCTGGAGCCAGCCCTGTCAGCTCCAAACTGCAGCCTCTCTGTTGTCCATTGTGGTCCTTAGGGTCCGATCAGACGGCTCTATAGATCCGTGAGGCACGAGTGCCTCATGGATTTAAATGTAATGTCCAGACATCAACATTTGGGAAACGTCCATCTTCCGTGAGTGTCCTGTTTTGCTGCGCTTCAGAGCCATACTAAAAAGTTACTACTTTAAAACTGGAGTTTTCGGTGCCCGGTGGGCCATTCCTGGACTTTCCCCTGTCTGATCATTCCAGCGCGTGATTAAAAAATGGCTCCATGACGTCAGACCATCCCAAACGGGCGCCATTTTTAAAAAATCTTGATTCTGCGCATGCGCGGATAAACAAGGCCACTATATCACGCCTATGCGCATGCGCAAAAAGTTTTTTTGAAAAAAAGCCACCACAAGTGCCTCCTTCAGTGGACGTCTTCTAGACACTCCACAGTGGAAGCAGCGTGCGGTAAGGCGATTCCCCTGGGGGATGTCTGGTCATGCGAGGACGGATTAAAAAGATTGGGATCCAATGTGAGCCGGCATAATGGCAGGATTAGCTGCCCGTCTGAACTTAGACTGTCAAAGGAGCCCTCACGGGCGGGCAGCCCCCTCTTTCCCAGTGAGCGAGCCGCTTACCGTCCCCTTGGGTGAATCGGAATACCACTGGGAAGTCCCCTCGCCCGCTGAATTCCTCGCCTTGGTCCACCAGGGCCTCCTTCACAGCTTGGTAGCCACACAGCACCACAAAAGGCTGGGAACCCAGATGTATGGTGTAAACGGAGCCGTACCGCTCTCTCAGCTGGAGACACACAAGGAAACAAATGTTTTCCAACCCTTCTCTAACCACAATGTGCTGATTAAAACATAATAACGTAAGAGGAGTCTTGCTGGGTCAGACCAGGGAGGGTCCATCTAGTCCAGCATCCCGTCTCACACAGGGGCCAGCCAGTTCCTCTGGATGGACAACAACAGGGCAGAGAGTCCGAGGCCTTCCCCTGATAAAGATATCAGAAGAGCCCTGCTGGGTCAGACCAGGGAGGGTCCATCTAGTCCAGCTTCCTGTCTCTCCAGTTCTTTTCTTTTTTTTTAAGCCCCCCGAAAGGGTTTTTTAATTGCATTTTCTAATTGTCTCTCCAGTTCTGATGGAGGGCCGACAACAGGGCACAGAGGCCAAGGCCTTCCCTTGATGGTTGCCTCCTCGCTCTGGGATTCATAGCTTTACTGCCTCTAGCTGTGGAGGTTCCCTTCAAACTGAAGCAAAGCAAAACACTTGGCTGGGAAATTTTCAGGACTACAAGGGACCCGGCCAAAGCAACCCAGAGGAACAATTTCCATCTAACCCTCCTCAAACCTTCCTGCAACATATTCCATCGCCAGGTTCTTGCTGCGCAATCACCTTTTGAACCCCCCCAAGGGCTGTGTCCCTCCCACGCCTGTAACACAAGGTGCCGCCAACCCAAACATACCCCTGCGAGGCCACTCCGCACAGAGGCCGGGCTTACCGCCATCAGGGACTTCAGCATATTCTTAGGATCCAGCTGGAACAGGTTGCCCACGATGGGGAGCGGGCGAGGTCCGGGGGGCAAGCGCCCCTTGTGCCCCGCCTTTGCCCCTTCCAAAACAGCAGCAGGCAGGTAATGCAGGCGGCCAGAAGGGCCCCTGTAGCCACACTCCACTCCATGCCGGCCCAGTTGGACCGTGGCCTTGGACTCTCTTCACCGCTTCCCTTTCAGCCTGTGTGAATGCTGGCGAGGACACTAATCTCTAATGTCTGACAATAAAAAGGGTTTTGCTTGCTTAGGAACCAGAAATGGATCTTTTTCAGGGGCTGGTCTCCGAAACAGGGCTGTGTCAGCTCTCTGGTGATGAAAGAGGAGCTCCGTTGCTGGGCCTGGAGGAGGGCGGAGGCCGCTGTCTGTTGTCCAAATGTGCTTTCCCCCAGCATGGGATTTGCAGGTATTCAAACAATCCACTTCACCCAAAAGGCGGGCAAGAAACTCGGGGCTGGCATCACAACCGAGCATTTACATGAGAACATAAGAGAAAAGCCAATGTTGGATCAGGCCAATGGCCCCTCCAGTCCAACACTCTGGGTCACACAGTGGCCAAAAACACCAGGTGCCATCAGGAGGTCCAGCAGCGGGGCCAGGACACCAGAAGCCCCTCCCACTGTTGACCCCCCCCAAGCACCAAGAAGACAGAGCATCACTTGCCCAAGCCTAAGAGTCCCTACCTATACCTTGTAGCTAACTGCCACTGATGGACCTCTGCTCCAAATGTTTATCCAGTCCCCTCTTGAAGCCGTCCATGCTTGTAGCTGCCACCACCTCCTGTGGCAGTGAGTTCCATATGTTAATCACTCTTTGTGTGAAGAAGGACTTCCTTTGATCCGTTCTAATCTGACTGCTCAGCAATTACATAGAGTGCCCATGAGTTCATGTATTGTATTGTATTGTATTGTACTGTACTGTACTGTACTGTACTGTACTGTACTGTACTGTACTGTATTGAGGCCCAGCCTGGCCAGATCCCATCACATCTTGGAAGCTAAGAAGGGTCGGTGTTGGCTAGTATTCGGATGGGAGACTGCCAAGGAATACCAGGGTCATGATGCAGGGACAAGCAACTGCAAAGCACCTCTGGACCTCTCTTGCCTTGAAAAGCCCTGCAAGGTCGCCCTAAGTCGGCCGCAACATGGCAGCTCTTTCCACCACAACCACCAACCAGAAACAGCTCAAAACAAACCAGTACTCCAACCAGCAGATTCAGCAAGTATCCAAATCCGCTTGGACACCAGAGTTCCCTGGGGACGCCCAACCACGGCACAGATGCAGAGACGCCCCAGGTATGAGGACCAAGCAAACTGCCTTGCCAAGCAGACAGATGATTGGCCCCTTCTATTGTCGTGCCCATGGGGAGGCAGTGATTGGACAGCTCTACCTGTGGCTGTGCACCCTAGCAGTGCCGTTTGATCGGAGCAGGGACTTCTGCAGGGGCCAACCTGCAACTGGGGCAAAACCAGCGACTGCCTTTATCCCTGGCATGGTTTTGACACTGGGGGGGGGGTCTGCCAGTTTGGTGAAGTGGTTAAGTGCGCGGACTCTAAACTGGGAGAATTGGATTTGATTCCCCACTCCTCCTCCACTCACAACTGCTGGATGACCTTGGGCAAGCCATAGTTCTGTCAGAGCTGTTCTTGAAAAAGAGCAGTTTCTGTCAGGGCTCTCTCAGCCCCGTCTACCTCACAGGGTGTCTGTTGTGGGGAGGGGAAGGGGAAGGAGATTGTAAAAGCCGCTCTGAGACTCCCGAGTGAAGGGCGGGGTATAAATCCAATCTCTTCTTCTCCTCCTCTTCTTCTTCTTCCTTCTCTTTTGCTGCTGGCCAAAAGGTGGGCTGGGTCTTCTGGCCAGAATTCCGCTTTGTGGGATCCCGACCCCCTCCCCTCCTTTCCTCATTCCCACTCAGCTGTCCGTGACAAGCTGCAGGTGCTCTTGGGCCTTCGCGGGAAAACGGGTCCCTGCCTTTCCCCCCCGGAGTCCACGAGGGCTCGGAAGGAATGCCGCCTTGAGAGCTTCCCAGGGCCAATTCCCCACAGTGGTGGTGTGGTCCAACTTCCAGGCGGCGGCTGGAGTTCTCCTGGGGTTACAACTGAGGTCCAGGGGGTGGGAATCAGTTTGTCTCGAGAAAATGGCTGGCCTGGAGGGTTGCCAGCCTGCAGGCGGTGGCTGGGGATCAGTGTTCCCTCTAAGCTGAGTTAGTGTGAGCTAGCTTGCAGTTTTTTAGCCTCCGGCACACACATTTTTATCTTAGCTCCGGAAGGAGGACTCCAGAGCCAACTCATTTATGCAGCAGCCAAATTGCTTGCTCACAGCTTTAATGCCAATAACTCACAAAGTAGAATTTTTGCTCTCAAGACTCCACAGTTTAGAGGGAACATTGCTGGAAATCTCCCGCTTTTACAACCGATCTCCAGCTGACAGAGGTCAGCTCCCCTGGAGAAAATAATAGGGAAAAAATAAGCTCACCAAAGAAAATCACTCTTCTATCATTTTAACGCACTTAGTTGTACTTATATAACAAATTTCCTGTACTAAACACCATTCATTCTTGTGTGAAGTGCATTTCATGGACATAAGCAAAGCCAGTAAATAGTAACATAAATACAGTACAAAACGATGCAAAAATCTTGATGTAGTTGTTCTTAACACTGTTTTTGGCTGTGCTCCTGGAATGTTTATTCTTTAAGACGTCCTGAGGGAGCTGTGAAGTGTACAAAGCAGACTGGAAAGTCCCCGTTTTTCAGGTTTGTTTCTTTTGAAGGAGAAGTGATGTGTTATGGGTGAGGACATATTTTACCTCAGGATATACCAGGTTGCATATGCAACTGACAGTTCTATCTGTCTGGGGGAGGAATTTGAGGTGTGGAATGGAGTGAGGTCCATTCAGTTTCTCTAAGCCAGTGGATAGGGATGGCTTCTGAGTGACACATCAGAGAGCCAACTGATTTGGGAGTGCATGGAACATTGCCACTCAAAAACAGAATTATATACAAGGAGAGATGTTTTGTTACCTCAAAAACTATAATATCTTGGGGGGAGTAATCTGAAGCAATGTCACAATTGCTTGCTAAGCCACAAGACTTTTCTCATTTATTCAGTTGAAATGCCCCCTCCCCCCCCTCGTTCAACAGACTAATAAGAAAAGATTCAGCCGTGGTCAGGTTTTGTACAGTTTATTGATTAACCCTGCAAGATTCGAGTTTCCTCCTTCTCCAGATCTGGGAGTCATTGCATGCAGAAAAACAGAAATCTCCCAGAGCATTTTTGCTGCCATTTCCAATCGAAGAGTTAGAACACAGAACTTGGAAACACCACTTTCAAGCCTCCTCACCTTTTGCAGCTGAAGAGAAATCAACCATGAACATATATTCAGATGTTAACTTTGGTTCATTTATGGCTATTGCTCGAAATGCATGCTGGGAGAATAAAAATGCTAACATGCTAAACATATGGAGCAGAGGTCCATCAGTGGCTATTAGCCACAAGGTATAGATAGGAACTCACAGTCTGGGGCAGGTGATACACTCTATTCTTGGTGCTGGGGGTGGGGGCAACAGTGGGAGGGGCTTCTGGTGTCCTGGCCCCACTGCTGGACCTCCTGATGGCACCTGGTATATTTTGGCCGCTGTGTGACAGAGTGCTGGACTAGATGGGCCATTGGCCTGATCCAACATTGGCTTCTCTTATGTTCTTATGTTCTTATTATTCTGCTAAGGCCCAGCTACGGTTGCCCATGTTTCTGATATCAATGAGCCTTGCTGAAACAGAGAGCAATAGAACCCTGTAACCATATCAGTTATATAGATACTTCTAGAGTTTCATAGCCTAAGAAGAAGAAGTGCCTATTGTTTAACTAAAAGGAGAAAACTTTGCTTGGGAAGACACAGGGGCAGATTAAGGTTCCCTGGTGGCCCTAAGCAGCCCTGACCCATCTTGGTGCCCTCCCCCCTTTCCACACTGACCCCCAGTCCGTTTTAGTAATTGACCTGGTCTGACCAGATACACAATGCAGGTTGCAGCAATACAAAAATTTATTCATAGGATAACACCATAGACTGTACAAACTAAGCCAAGCTCTGGCTACATAAAGTTCCCCAAAAATGCAAGACAACACCTATTTTAATATTTCACAAGTTATATGGATCAAAAGTTCCAATATTCATGACCTGAAAGGCGTCTTTCTACATTTCATTTTCGCAAAATCGCTGATAACATCCCCGCAATTAAGACTTCTCAGCATGTCTGCTTCAGTTGTTAATATATACAGTGAGTCGAGTCTTTCTTGAAGCATAACCGACCTATTTGGGTTTTTTACACATTTCAGTTGTGAGAAAGACCTCTCTGTTGTGCAGTTTTTTCCTTTCCACCCTTTTCCCAACTTTGTGGTGCCCCCATTGGCCCTGGTGCCCTAAGGCACGGGCTCCGTCTGCTTAAGGGTGAATCTGCCACCGGGAAGCTCCAACCCACAGCACTTAGCCCAATTAGAAATAAGTGATGAAGCGTGTTGGAACCAATAATGATGCTTTATTTGTTGGTGTATATGGAGTATAAAATTCTATGTCACCCGTTGTAACTTCGTTGGAGCTGGTGGGTATTCGAGGGTAACAATCCCTTGTTTATCTGTGCTCTTCCCTTATTAATTAATACATTTTTTTAGTGTTCTTCTTCTCTACAGGACAGGAGCTGCAGTGGCTCAAGTGGTTAAGACGCTGAACTGCTGGCTGTGGAAGGTCAGTAGTTCAGCAGTTCGAGACCCGAGAGTGCCGCATGACAGAGTGAGCTCCCGTCTCTAGTTCCAGCTCCTGCCAACCTAGCAGTTCGAAAGCAAGAAATTGCAAGTAGATGAATAGGTACCACTTCGGTGGGAAGGTAACAGCGTTCCGTGCGCCTTGGTGTTTAGTCATGCCGGCCACATGACCACGGAAACGTCTTCGGACAGCGCTGGCTCTTCGGCTTTGAAACGGAGACGAGCACCGCAACCCTAGAGTCGGATTCGACTGGCTTTCGAGCGAGGGAACCTTTACCTTTACTTTCTCTACAGGACTGTTTCGTGCGTTTCTCAAATTGGGTTGGGAAAACACAGCCAGGGACAGAGTTCGTGCCCCACAGAGAGAAAAGTAAAAACAGGAGCGGGTCTTTTCCTGACAGAGGAGAAACAGCTAGCTCGAGGGCAGGATCCCGCATCGTTTGATTAAGTCATCTCCTACGGACCAGACGCTGGCCCATGGCCTGCTTGCCCTCAGACTTCAGGAGGCGGCAGCTGTGTTTCACGCGTGCAAGAGTCCGTGCCAACAACACACCCTCCCTTAGCACAGTAACCCCGTTCCCAGGAATAGATAAAGCCAGGCAAGGAGGCCTGGGCTGCTATTGGCAAGAAAGGCACCCCTTCACCTTTTTCATTTTGAAGTCCACAAGGAGACCCTTCAGCGGGGGATGGCCCGGAGCTTAAATGGGTGTGGGACGGATACCAAGCTGATCGACATTGGCGAGAGGTCAATTTCCTCTGGCGGAACCATCGGCTGGAAGGTGAAACGCTGCACGAGAGCGGTGAGGAAGAGGAAGATCTCCATGCGAGCCAGGGCCTCTCCCAGACACACACGCTTCCCTGTGAGGTGCGGGAGAAGGCAGAAGCAGCTTAGGAGGGGAGAGCCATTGTACACCCTTCCTCACCCAATTCTCTGTCCTTGGATGAAGGAGAAGGGGAAGGGGAGGAAGAAGAAGAAGAAGAAGAAGAAGAAGAAGAAGAAGAAGAAGAAGAAGAAGAAGAAGAAGAAGAAGGAAGAAGAAGAAGGAAGAAGAAGAAGAAGAAGAAGAAGAAGAAGAAGAAGAAGAAGAAGAAGAAGAAGAAGAAGAAGAAGGAGGAGGAGGAGGAGGAGGAGGAGGAGGAGGAGGAGGAGGAGGAGGAGGAGGAGGAGGAGGAGGAGGAGGAGGAGGAGGAGGAGGAGGAGAAGGAGAAGAAGGAGAAGAAAAAGAAGAAGGAGGAGGAGGAGGAGGAGGAGGAGGAGGAGGAGATTGGATTTATACCCCATGGCCCTTCACTTCCCAGAGGAGTCTGAGAGCGGCTTACAATCTCCTTTCCCTTCCCCTCCCCACAACAGACACCCTGCAAGGTAGGTGGGGCTGAGAGAGCTCTTTCAAGGACTGTTCCTGAGAGAACAGCCCTGAGAGAACTTGTAACTGACCCTAAGTCACACCAGCAGGTGCAAGCAGAGGAGTAGGGAATCAAACCCAGTTCTCCCAGATTAGAGTCCGCGTTCCGAACCACTATGCCAAACTGCATGCTGCATTCTGCAGCACTCCACAAAACACCACTTCCTTTTCTTCTCGGCCGTTTCTTGCTTCAAAGGAGCTTCGACATTCAGAAGAAAAATGCATCAGCAGTCCTTTGTGGTGAGGTCCTCTGTTCCCTGCCCCACCACCCCAAACTTCCTGCTCATGTGAACAAGCTGCCCTGTGGGGCTGCATCGTGGGGGGTTTTACCACCACCCTCCCTAGCACCCAACTTAAAACTCACCTGTCCCAAAGGGCATGAAAGCATCATTGCGGCGGAACCTTCCCTCCTTGTCCAGGAAATTGGTGGGGTCAAACACTTCTGGGTCTTTGAACTGGGTGACATCTCTATGCACGGAAAAAATTAAAGGCATGACTTTGGTGCCCTGTTTGAGAGGGGAAGAGAGAAGAATGCTGCTTAGTGCAGGGCTGCCGCAGAGTCTGGAGGGTTTGTCTGGAATCTTTCCCGTTTCTGTATCTACAGGCCTGGATTAGAGTCTAAACCATGGGGGAGTCTTAGCTGAGGTTGCTTTGCAGGAGGACAGAGTTTGAGGGGGAGAGGGCGCTTGTATTAGGGTTGCCAGACCCTTGGTCCAGGCGGGGGCTCCTCCAATTTTTGGGTCTTCAGTCCACCATCGGACAGGTGGCCAATGGGAGAAAGCCCCGCTCCCAACAACGACCACCCACAGCCACCCCTCTCCCTCCCCTCCTGAGAGATTTAAAGGGCCCGCAAGCTGATCGGGGGAGCACATGGCCACTGATCAACTGGAGGGCCCCTTAAACATTGCAGGAGGGCTGGCTGACGGCCGAGCGCCTGAACTCCAAATGTTGTTGTTGGCCCTCTGGAGGAACTGGTTGACCACTGTGTGAGACCTGCAGGATGCTGGACTAGAGGGACCCTCACTGGTCTGATCCAGCAGGGCTCTTCCAATGTTCCTACAAAGCCCTCAGCCTCTTTGCCCTGTTGTCGGCCCTCCAGAGGAACTCATTGGCCCCTGTGTGAGACAGGATGCTGGACTAGATGGACCCTCTCTTGAGCTTCTTATCAGGGGAAGGCCTCGGCCTCTCTGCCCTGTTGTTGGCCCTCCAGAGGAACTGGTTGGCCCCTGAGTGTAAGACAGGATGCTAGACTGGATGGACCCTCCCTGGTCTGACCCAGCAGGGCTCTTCTGCATTCACTGGGGCCACTGTTGAAATCAGAACTCATTAAGTTGAAAAGTTCTTGTAGATTTTCCAAGCTGTATGGCCATGGTCTTGGCATTGTGGTACCTGACGTTTCGCCAGCAGCTGCGACTGGTATCTTCAAAGGTATAACACAGTACTCACTGTGTCCATCTTTCTGTGTCATACCCAGGGCTCTTTTTATAGCAGGAACTCCTTTGCAACACATCCCTAATGTACCCAATCCTCCGAGAGCTTGTAGAGCTCTTCTTACAGGGGCTATTGTAAGCTCTTGGAGGATTCACTACATTAGGGGTATGTTGCCTAATATGCAAAGGAGTTCCTGCTACAAAAAGAGCCCTGGTATACCTCTAAAGATGCCAGTCACAGCTGCTGGCAAAACGTCAGGTACCACAATGCCAAGACCATGGCCAGACAGCCTGGAAAGTCTACAACTACGAATGGACTCCAGCCGTGGAAGCCTTTCGACAATGCATCATTACGATGAGATTGCCATCAGCGTTTGAAATGCAAACTGCCCAAAAGATCACCTCACTCCCAGCTTGCAAGATTTGGGCCTCCGAAACCAGGACTCAGGTCCATTGCAGCAGGGGTAGAGACCTACTACGTGAACTTGACAACCAGGAAGGGGTCTGCAAAACTTTCACAACCAGTTGACTAACCCTAGGCAAGGATATTCTGCTTCTAAGACAACAGCTGCCAGTTCTCCATCTGGGAAACTTGCCAAGTAAAGTGCTTGGACTCGTCTTGGGAGTTAAGATCAGGCCAAAGAGCCCGGTCCTTGGGTACCTTGGGGATCATGTAGCCACGGAAGTGAGTATCTCTCGTAACTGCACGGGGGCCCCCCATCGGGACGACATCCGCAAACCGCTGGACCTCGTGGATCAAGGCATCCATGTAAGGCATCTGCGCCCGATCTTCGATGGATGGCCTACGATGAGGACCCACAACCTGGACGATCTCTTCGTAGACCTTGGCTGTGGAGAAGGAGAGAACAGGACAAGATGAAGTACAGCGATATCTAGAGGTGGGCCACAGCTCGGGGGAGAGCACACACCTGGCCCGCACAAGACCCCAATTTACGTCCAGGAAAGTGTGATCACGATGCAGGGCAGAGAAAGAATGATCTTTAGAGAGCCAGTTTGGTGTCGTGGTTAAGTGGGCGGACTCTAATCTGGGAGAACCGGGTTTGATTCCCCCACTCCTCCACTTGCACCTGGCTGGATGACCTTGGGCAAGCCGTAGTTCCATCAGAGCTGTTCTTGGAAAAAGAGCAGTTTCTGTCAAGAGCTCTCTCAGCCCCACCTACCTCACAGGGTGTCTGTTGTGGGGAGGGGGAGGGAAAGGAGTTTGTCAGCCGCTCTGAGACACCTTTGGGTAGTGAAGGGCGGGGTATAAATCCAAACTCTTCTTCTTCTTCTTCTTCTTCTTCTTCTTCTTCTTCTTCTTCTTCTTCTTCTTCTTCATCTTCTTCTTCTTACCTCTAATCCTGGAGAGAACAGGCCAGTGGACTGACCTGGAGAAGGCAGGATTGCCAGAATACCGGCACATAAGAGCTACAACTAACTTGGGGAGAAATTCACCAGCATGTTGTCAAAGGCTTTCATGGCCAGAGTTCATTAGTTGTTCTAGATTTTCCGGGCTGTCTGGCCATGGTCTTGGCATTGTAGGACCTGACGTTTCGTCAGTAGCTGTGACTGGCATCCTCAGAGGTATACACAGAAAGATGGCAGACTCTCTGTGTCAAGGTGAGAAGCAAAATGGTAGGCAGGTAATGTATATCTACTCAGGAAGGTGGGGCAGGGCTGAGTCATTATCTTGTAGGAGTTCCCCAGGCTGTGAAACATGCTAATGGAGGAGCTTTCCTGTGGAGGCTCTTTTCCATATGGGTTGGCTGCTGAAATTCTAGTCTTATCTGTAGTGCTGTTGTAAGATGTAGAACATTTTGTGTTTTTCAGGACAGGAAACCATGCCCTCTTTATTTTTAAAACTCTCTTCTTTCCTGGTGAAATCATGTTTATGAATTTCATTGGCTTCCCTGTGTAATCTGAGTAGATATAAATTACCACTTGTCATCTGCAAATTTGATAAGCATCCCCTCTAGGCGCCACCACTGATCAAATTGACCATCGAAACATGCTGTGGTCTGACGGATATCACGTGGACGTTGCCGCTGGTGAGGGGAGGTAAACTGAGGCCGCCACCAGCTTGTTCCGTCGTCTAGCACTGTTAGTTTTAGGATGCTAGGCAGAAGGTATATTTTAGTGTATTTTAACGCATTGCTTTATTGGTTGAATGTTGCTAGCCGCCCTGAGCCGATTTTCGGCAAGGCGGGATATCAATGGGGAATAATAAATCAATAAATAAATCTCACCCTGCAGTTCAGGGTACTTCATGAGGATGAGGCCCCCGTAGAGGAGGGTGGTGTTGGTCGTCTCCGTGGCCGCAAAGAAGAGGTTGTGGGTGGTCATCACGAGGGTGTTCGTGTGGAAGTGGGAGAGGGGGTCCTCCTTCTCCTGCGGGGCCGGAGGGAGAGAGAACATCCTTTACATGCACAGGGAGACGGAAGTTGCTCCACACCCTCCAGGAACAAGTTTACATGGCTGTAATCTAGCAGCTAGGTTGGCAACCTAGCAGTTTAAAAGCAAGAAATTGCAAGTAGATAAATAGGTACCACTTCGGTGGGAAGGCAACAGCGTTCCGTGCGCCTTGGTGTTTAGTCATGCCGGCCACATGACCACGGAAATGTCTTCGGACAGCGCTGGCTCTTCGGCTTTGAAGCAGAGATGAGCACCGCAACCCTAGAGTCGGATTCGACTGGCTTTCGAGCAAGGGAAACCTTTACCTTTAATCTAGCAGCACATCAAGAACTTGACCCTCAGATATGACTTCGGAAAGAATTCTTTGAACTGTTTTGTCTAAAAAGCCCCTTCTCACCAGCACAACAGCAACGGAAGCTCCAGCATAAACAACCATCAAGTAAAACAGATATGGACGGCTCCCGCTTTGTCTACGAGAATAACAACACTAGAGACTACCCACCATCAAAACCCCTCGGAAGCAGGTTGAGATGTTTTGTTGTTGTTGTTCAGTCGCACAGTCGAGTCCGACTCTTTGCGACCCCATGGACCAGTTTACGCCAGGCCCTCCTGTCTTCCGCTGTCTGCTGAAGTTTGCTCAATTGGTTGAGATGTTAGAAGGGACTAAAACTCCCTTACCTTAGACCCAGCTGGGCATCCCAGCCTTCCTCCTTCCCTGCCCTCCTGAGTCAGGAAATATCCAGGAACCAGACCCGGGGGGGGGGGGCTCGGCCCTTGAACACAACCCGATCCCCTCTCCGCACCTGCTGCATTTTGAGAAGGAAGCAGTCGATGAAATCGCGAGGGGAGTCGGGGTCCAGGGTCTCTCGGTGCATCTTGACCATCTCCAGGATGAAGAGGCGCAGCTTCTCGAAATTCTCACGTAATCTGTTGTGAGGTCCGGGCAGGTAATACATGACACGAGAGAACGTGTTATATAACTGCAGAGAGAAAGAAGCCACTTCGGGGACCTGGTTGCACCACGCCTGCGCAGGTGTGTCAGTGTGGAGGCGCCCGTGTTTTAGAGAGAAGAGAAGAAGCGCCTCCTGATGGGTGGAACTAGGAACGCTCACCTGTTTCTCACAGGCTCCTTCATTCGCTGAATTTCTAAAGCAACCCATTCACACGCATGCATACGCATTAGCTCAGGAATGAACCCATGCTAGCGCAATACCCAATCAGTACCCCCAAGTAAAATACCCATCAAAAATATAGTTATTAGTATTGTATGACATTGTGTGTCGTATAGACAGGAGATCCTAAGGTTGTCTGGCAGCTGGAAGTTCTAGCTCTTTTAGCATTATGCACCATTTAGACCTTCACTGACTTTTCCTCCATCCATCTTTCTACTCCCCTTCTAATGCCGGCCAAAACTCACCTGCACCCATGAGCTGCTTAGGTGGTGGAAGTTGTCATTCATCAGGTCAACCAAAGTGAGGAACTTCTTGTCCTCATAGTCAAAGCGGTCCCCGAAGATGATGGAACAGATGATGTTGAAGATGGCACGGCTGATGAGAGAACTGGGGTCAACAGGCTCCGCTGGGGAAGCACCAAAAGGCACAGAATAGGTCAGGAACCCCTTGACGAGAGTCACAGAGAGGAGGAGGAGAAGAGGAGGAGGAGGAGAAGAAGGA
>JAPDNY010000005.1:236819946-236911742 GCA_029375565.1 Gekko gecko
CTCCTTTTCTGTTCTTCTTCTTCTCTCCTGCCCAGATCCAACTTCCCCAGGTTCCATCCCCAAATCTGCAGGAATTTCCCGATCCACGGTTGGCAACCGTATACCAACACGAGTAAGCCCCTGCTTCTTCTCCAGGATAGAAGTTCACAGATGGCTGAAGCCAACTTGGAAAGGATCGAAGGCAGCCCCGAGCACCAGTATGAGGCTCCAGCCAGTACAGCGGAAGCATCCGGTTGGCTATCCCTGGAGAGATTAATCTTATCCCAGCCTCTATGCGCACGCATCAGCATCAGTATTTGGAATCTTCTGCTCACAACACTCCGAAGAGGCATATCCATTCTGCCACACTAAACATTCTGCTACAAAACATTCTGACATGTTAAGACGTTTCAGAGGGACAGAAGACCTTTGCCTACAGTCTTCACATTACGGAAGCCACAGGGGGAAAGTTTACTTGACTTTTCTCTGTATAATAATTCCAGGAGGTGGGGGGAATCGTGGTCAGGGGTCTCCACTCGGTGGGTCTGTGGCAGCATCTGACTGGCCCACTTGGGTCCAGGACTCTAATCAAGGAGGAGCTGCTTGGTCAATTCCCTCGGGTCTTCTTCGTAAGCCTTGGATGTCGGATAAAAGGGCTGGAACGCTTTCCCTATGAAGGAAGGTTAAAATGCTTGGGCCTCTGACATGATGGAAGTTTATAAGATTATGCGTGGGACAGAACAGGTAGAGAAAGAGGTCCTTTTCTCCCTTTTTCACAAGACAAGAACTCGTGGGGACACTCCATGAAATTGCTGAGTGGTCAGGTTAGATCAGATAAAACGAAGTCCTTCTTCACCCAAAGAGTGATTAACAGATGGAATTCACTGCCACAGGAGGTGGTGCTGGTGGCTACAAGCATGGACATCTTCAGGCGGGAATTAGATAAGCATACGGAGCAGAGGTCCATTAGTGGCTATTAGCCAAAAGGTATAGATAGGGACTCTGGGGCAAGGGATGCTCTGTATTCTTGGTGCTTGGGGGGGGTCAACAGTGGGAGGGGCTTCTAGTGTCCTGGCCCCACTGCTGGACCTCCTGATGGCCCCTGGTACTTTTGGCCCCTGTGTGACACAAGAGTGTTGGACTGGATGGGCCACTGGCCTGATCCAGCATTGGCTTCTCTTGTGTTCTTATATGGAGCAGAGGTTCATCAGTGGCTATTAGCCACAAGGGATAGGTAGGGACTCTGGGACAAGTGATGCTCCGTATTCTTGGTGCTTGGGGGGAGGGTCAACAGTGGGAGGGCTTCTGGTGTCCTGTGGCCCCACTGCTGGACCTCCTGAGGGCACCTGGTATTTTTGGCCACTGTGCAACAGAGAGTGTTGGACTGGAGGGGCCCTTGGCCTGATCCAACAGTGGCTTCTCTTATGTTCTTATGACTACCCCCCCCCTTCAAACATGGCTGCCTGGATGAATTCCCACTCCAGCCTGGGGTCTGCAACTGACCTTCCAGCATCTCACCAAGAATAAGAACAATGATGTGAAGCCGGCAGAGTTTGTGGGTGAACAGCTGCAGCAGAACTCAGCAAGGACACTCTGGGCTCCATTACCTAGTTCCTCATCAAAAGCCAAAGAGGTTTGCTTTCTGGGGAGCCCTCCCACAGGTGTTTCCTGAAGGAATTCCAGTTCTTTGAGGGGATGGCAGGAGAGAGGTATCTCTGACAGATTTTTCTCAGCACTTACACAGAACCCAGGACTCTTCACAGTAGCCATGACGCTGAGATGTGTCTAAAAAAACAGCACTGGTTTCTATTTCATAGCTCTCCTTGCTCCGAGGGATGTACAAGGGGCACCACACTTCCTGGGACAGCAATATTTCTCAGGGGTGGGGGGCCAAGGAAACGAAATTCTTCAAGGATCCCTTGTGCGAGCCCTGTAAAATACGTGTTTAAAAAGTTTACGGCATGTTTTCACTTGCATAGCGGGGCCTGGCCTGGAAACTGTGCCCTCTAGCTGGAGGGGGTTTCTACAGAGAGGCCAGCTCAGCGGTTGTCTGGCAACAGGGCAAGAGGAGGAAGGTGTGAACCCCAAAAAGAGGGAAGGAGAGAAGAAGAAGCTGAGGCATTTTTCTCCTGAGGGAGCGGAGAATCTTTGAAGATTTTCCTGAGGAGAAAAGCATGTAGAGACAGAGAAAGGAGAGGCAACTTCTGGCGTGCACCCTCGATCCTGAATGTTCTGTATCTAACACTAGACAGATTAGCTAAAGTTACAAAAATGTGTTGAATAGTTGCTGGAAGTGTAAAAAACACGTTTAGTCATGCCGGCCACATGACCACGGAAACGTCTTCGGACAGCGCTGGCTCTTCGGCTTTGAAACGGAGATGAGCACCGCAACCCTAGAGTCGGATTCGACTGGCTTTCGAGCAAGGGAACGTTCTACCATATGTGGTGGACATGTGATATAGTACATAAGTTTTGGGTTATGGTATGATCCAAAGGGATTTGTTGAGGATGGGCAAGTAGGCATCAACATGGCAAATGGGGTTCGATGTGGCCAAGTGCAAGGTGATGCACATTGGAGCCAAAAATCCTAACTATAAATACACGTTGATGGGGTCCAAACTAGCAGAGACTGACCAAGAACATAAGAGAAACCAATGTTGGATCAGGCTAATGGCCCATCTAGTCCAACACTCTTCTGTGTCACAGTGGCCAAAGATACCAGGGGCCTTCATGAGGTCCAGCAGTGGGGCCAGGATGCGAGAAGCCCTCCCACTGCTGCCCCCTCCAGCACCAAGAATAGAGTGCATCACCTGCCCCAGACTGAGAGTTCCCATCTATACCCTGTGGCTAATGGCCACTGATGGACCTCTGCTCCAGATGTTTATCCAATTCCCCCTTGAAGCTGTCCATGCTTGTAGCTGCCAACACCTCCTGTGGCAGGGAATTCCAAGTGCTAATCACTCTTTGAGTGAAGAAGGACTTCCTTTTATCCTCACAATACAAGAATTCAGGTGGGCACTGGCATGCCTATCTTTGGTATGGGAAAAATAAAGTCGATTCTATGTTTAAGCATCATTATGTAAGGAGGACACTGTTTGATGCATGGACCAGGTACAAGGATACAATTTCGGATGAGAGGCCTCTGTGGATTGTTCCAGCAGCAGTTATACATCTGTTTTCAGAACATAAAGGTAATGATTGGTTGAAATATCATGAATTGTTGCAAAAAGAAGGGAAAAAATGTTTTAAAGCCAAATAATGAACTAGAATTTGAGTATGGTTGGCTACAATGTTGTCAAATAAGGGACATTTATAAAAAAGATTGTAAAGAGTTTGGTTTTAGAGCTATGAATGATGATTTTGAAAATTTATGGTTGAAAAGAGAGCAGAAAATGATATCAAAGATGTATAAAACTTTGTTGACTGTATATACTTTGGATGAAACTGTTAAAGAACAAATGATAAAGTGGGCCATAAATATGAACAAAGAAATTTCTATGGAATCATAGGAATTTTTGTGGAAAAGATCTTTCAAAATGTCTACCTGTATTAATGTAAAAGAAAACTGTTATAAGATGATGTATAGATGGTACATGACACCAAAAAAGATTGCCAATATTAGTATGGATAAGAACTTGAGTAACAAATGTTGGAAATGTAAAAAAATGGAGGGTTCTTTTTACCATATGTGGTGGTCATGTGATAAAGTGAAAGCATACTGGTCTAATATACATTGTGTGATGCAGAAGATATTAAAAATCCCAATTGAGAGAAAGCCAGAACTTCTTCTCCTTGGTTTGACAATGGAAAAAATTCCACAAGAAAAAAGGACATTGTTATGGTACATGATTACGTCGGCGAGAATGGCCTTTGCTCAGCAATGGAAAATGGAGAAGGTGCCAGATATACATGACTGGTTGAGAAAATTATTATTTTTAGCAGAAATGGACAAAATGACAAAGAAATTAAATGGACAAATGGCAGAACAGTATATAAAAGATTGGGAAGGATTGAAACTGTATCTAGAAACTGAATATAGAATGAAGGGGAAAATATATAACTTGGATACGTATGGATATTGAACGAGAAGTGAAATGAACTTTGAACTGTTTGTACTGTTATTTGAAAATATGTTGAAATTGTAGAGGTTTTATATAATTGAAATGTGTTACCTGGTTTGTCGATGCATATAAGTTTTAACTTGATTACCGTCTAACTATCTTTGTTTGTTATTAGCAGTGTTGGAAGCCTATTGGGGGGTGGGGGGGATGGGATGGGAACTTTTCTTTTTCAAAATTGTATTGGTAACGTAATTGGAAATGTTGAGTGTATCCCAATAAAAATTTTGTTTAAAAAAAAAAAAGAATTCAGGTGGGCACTCCATGAAATTGCTGAGCGGTCGAGTTGGAACGGATAAAAGGAAGTCCTTCTTCACCCAAAGAGTGATTAACACATGGAATTCACGGCCACAGGAGGTGGTGGCGGCTACAAGCACGAGTGGCTTCAAGAGTAGACATCCATCAGTAGTTACTAGCCACAAGGTATAGATAGGGACTCTGGGGCAAGGGATGCTCTGTATTCTTGGTGCTTGGGGGGGGTCAACAGTGGGAGGGCTTCTGGTGCCCTGGCCCCACTGCTGGACCTCCTGATGGCCCCTGGTGTTTTTGGCCACTGTGTGACACAGAAGAGTGTTGGACTGGAGGGGCCATTGGCCTGATCCTGCACGGGCTTCTCTCTTATGTTCTTATGTTCTTACATATGGTACAGACAGACAGGAGGGCCTGGCGTGATGTGGTCCGTGGGGTCGCCAAGAGTCGGACTCAGCTGTGCGACTGAACAACAGCAACAACATACTTTTATACAGACAGTTTTGTAGATGTCAATACTTTTTTGACCAGAATTGCAGACCAGATGATTTTGATAAAAACCATAATTCATGTATTAACTGCAGCTAGAATTTTACTTGCATCCTGCTGGAAACATCCATGAATTCCTTCTGAATACGACCTCATAGTGAAGACTATGGAAAGTGCGGAAATGGACAGATTGACTTTGCTGTCAAAAGGGCAAATGGAAGAAGGTTTTGTTGGACTGTGGACTCCATTTTATAATTGGATAAGAGAGAAATGCAAAGATACGAACTCCTTAATATTATAATATCAAGAAGCATTTATGAACTTTTTAAATCTCACGGTCTATCTCTGTGTTATGTATTGGGATTGAACCATTCCAGATTGAATCACCCCACAGACTGGCTGAGCTTGGAGCACAAGAGCAATAGCCTGCCAGGATTCTGAAAGTAACCAGTCTAGTAGCACCTACCACTGGGAGTGGGGTGTGTTTGGGTGTGGCGAATGCAGGCTGTTTAACCTAGCAGAGGCTCAGGAGTCTTGTCTTGCTCTTGCTGAAATCACAAATAACGTGGAACTGGTCACTGGGCTTGTGGTCTGTTCATCCATGGAACCCCCACTATTTAACACCTATTTATGAAATGATAGGTAAAGAAAACTTACATGCAGAAGTCTTACTATTTTTGTTCCTTCCCCTGCCCCCCCTTCCCATCTTTGTGTATTTTAAAAACTTTCATAGAATCATAGAATGTTAGAGTTGGAAGGGACCTTGCAGGTCATCTAGTCCAACCCCCTGCACTCTGCAGGAGCAAAGCCGAAAGATAGCCCTACATACCTACAACATACCCAAAAGATGGTCACTCCATTTGAAAACGTCCAGTGAAGGAGCATCCACCACCTCCCGAGGCAGACTGTCCCACTGCTCAACCACTCTGATAGTCAGGAAGTTTCTCCTGATATCTAGCTGGTAACGACTCCCTTGTCATTTCCACCCATTAGATCTAGTCTTGCAGTCTGGAGCAAGAGAGAAGAGATCTGTTCCATCTTCTACATGACAGCCCTTCAATCCCTGTGGGGCTGCCCTTCCCTTTGACAGCATGGTTTGCTTCTGGCCCATGTCCCCTTTAAAGCCCTTTGCAGCCTGGGCCCCTCTTGTCACATATTGCCATAAAATGCCATGCACCCAAGCACCCAAGCTGCATTCCCAGGGGCGGATTAAGGCTCCCCGGTGCCCTCAGCAGCATTGACCAATCTCGGTGCCCCCCTCCTTTCCACACGGACCCCCTCCATTTTAGTTGTTGACCTGCCTGACCAGATATAAAACGCAGGTTGCAGCAATACAAAAAAATATTCATATGATAACACAATATACTGTACAAAGTAAGCCGAGCTTTGGCGACACAAAGTTCTAGTTTAATCAATTTTTTTTTTTTACAAATCTTCATTCATTTTTTCTTTCCCTTTTCACCCCTTTTCCCAATTTTGCGGTGCCCCCTTTGGCCCTGGTGCCCTAAGGCACGTGCTTGGTCTGCTTAAGGGTGAATCGGCCACTGTGTGTTCCTCAGATGTCCATCTCCTGGGGATGCCCTCTCTCAGGACCGTGTGTCTGGCTGCAGGCAGGTCGCGGCCCTTTTCTGTGGCCGGGCCAGTCCTTCGGAACATCTTGCCAGAGCAGGCACAGAAGAGCCCCTTCCCGTCCAGCATTCAGCTGTCAAAGGGCATTTCAGTTTAGGGTCAGTAAATGGCTTTGCAGAGCTGGCTGTGTTGTTTTTATCTTCCAGGTGGCCTGTTTTATCGCACTGTACATGTTTGCAGCTTGCAGTCTCCTTCACAGCCTGGTATCCACACAGCACCATGAATGGCCGGGGCCCAGGGCGGGCACCCTTTCTGTCCCAGTGCTGGCTTGCCTGCGCATCCCGCAGATGCAGGGTGCGCCGGCAAGCCAGGGAAGGGGCCGGGGTCTTTTGGTGCCCCTAAGGGCCGGCACGCTCTAGGCAAACACCTAGTTCACCTAGTGAGTGAGCCGGCCCTGCCGGGGCCCCAAGTAGATAGTGTAAACAGAGCCATCTCTCTCTCTCAGACACAAAAGGAAACAGATGTTGTCCCACTCTTCTCTAACCATGATGAGCAGACTGATGCCAAGCAAAACAATATGTTGTCGAAGGCTTTCATGGCTGGAGTTCATTAGCTGTTGTAGATTTTCCAGGCCGTATGTCCGTGGTCTTGGCATTGTAGGACCTGACGTTTTGCCAGCAGCTGTGGCTGGCATCCTCAGAGGCATAACACGGAAAGCTACAATGCCAAGACCACGGCCATACAGCCTGAAAAATCTACAACAGCAAAGCAAAACACTCGGCTGGAAATTTTTCAACAGTACAAGAGACCCAGCCAAAGGACACCAGAGGAACAACGTCCAATCCAATCCAATTACATTTATTGGCATATTGTAAGACTTACAGACTCATGTACAACAAGAACAACAGCAAGAAATAATACTTGCAAAAAGAACAGTTGTAAAAGGAATTACCACGTAAATATAGCAGGAAAAGACGACCAATCAATTGAATGAAGGGTGAATAGAAATGGCACCAGAAAGAAATTTGGCAACAATTTCTGTTATCTCAGGATTTGGATTATCGAGAAGAGTAAGGATCTTTAGACCATCAGAATATTCTTCTAACTGAGACAAAATAGTTTAAGAATTTCAGATGTAGTACTTGGTAAGAGGGGCACTGAAACGAAACATGGGGGATCGTTTCGATGTGATTGTTTGTACATCGACAGCATCTGGATCTAACATGCCCCACTGGGGAAGCTACACTCCGTTTCTGATTTTAAAAAACTGCTGGGGGTGGAGGAAGTTGAGAGAAAAGCAGTAGGCCAGGGTTGAGCCCCCTCCTCCACGTCTGTAATATTTCATATTATCCTTCTTGCCTTATGAAACTGTTCATGCTCTGCTATCTACACATTTTGTCGTGTTCCAAACACAAGAACATCAGAAGAGCCCTGCTGGGTCAGACCAGGGAGGGTCCATCCAGTCCAGCCTCCCGTCTCACACTCAGGGGCCAGCCAGTTTCTCTGGAGGGCCAACAAAGAGGGCATGGAGGCCGAGGCTTTCCCCTGATAAGAGCATCAGAAGAGCCCTGCTGGGTCAGACCAGGGAGGGTCCATCTAATCCAGCATCCTGCCTCATGTGGGGCCAGCCATTCCCTCTGGAGGGCCAACAACAGGGCAGGGAGGCCGAGGCCTTCCCCTGATGTTGTCTCCTGGCACTGGGATCCAGAGGTACACTGCCACTGAACATGGAGGTTAGTACCTGGCTACTAGCCACTGATAGACCTCTCAGCAGGGCTCTTTTCATAGAAGGGAAGAAGAGGAGATTGGGTTTATACCCCGCCCTTCACTTGGAGTCTCAGAGCGGCTTGCAAACCCCTTTCTCTTCCCCTCCCCACAACAGACACCCTGGGAGGCAGGTGGGGCCAAGAGAGATCTGACAGAAACTGCTCTTTCAGGAACAGCTGTGCCAGAGCTTGTGACTGACCCAAGGTCACCCAGCAGCTGCATGTGGAGGAGTGGGGAATCAAACCCGGTTCTCCCAGATTAGAGTCCGCACACTTAACCACTACACCAAACTGGGGTTGGTGTAAGAAGAGCTCTGTAAGCTCTTGGAGGATGGGCTACATTAGGGGTGTGTTGCCTAACATGCAAAGGAGTCCCTGCTGCGAAAACAGCCCTGCCTCTCAGTGAATCAATCTAACCCCCTTTAAAGCTGTCTATGCCCGCGGCCACCACTACATCCTCTGGCAGCGAATTCCACAACATAACTACTCACTGAGTAAATAAGTACTTCTTTTGTTTGTTCTGAACCTTCCATTGTGCAGTCGCACAGTCGAGAGTCTGACCCTTCGTGACCCCACGGACCACCTCACGCCAGGCCCTCCTGCCTTCCGTCGTGCTCCGGAGTTTGCTCAATTTCATGTTTGTTGCATCGATAACACTGTCTGACTCATCTCATCCTTCGCCGTCCCCTTCTTCTTCGACCTTCAGTCTTTCCCAGCACCAGGGTTGAAAAGTACTGAGACTGACGAGTCCGTAGAGTGAAATCAGCTCACACTTTTATTAGTAGATCAGGAACAAGACAACTTTAGCCGGCTCGCGGGCCGGCTTATATTCCCAAGGGAAACCCACATCACAACACACACAACACCCGGGATTGGCTTATGTACATTGATTGTATTATCTCCTCGGATCCCTGATTGGAAGGGAGCCAGGATCCGACCATCCATTGTCCTCTGGAATGAAGCTCAGGCACTTCACCCAGCTGCGTGTCGGACCGGCTGGAACCAGTACGAGCACATGGCTGGCCTCGACACATGTCCTGCGATGGGTGGGCTCCAGGGAGGGCTCCCTTCTCATTGGGTGGCCAAAGTATTTGAGCTTCGGCTTCAGTCTCTGGCCTTCCAGGGAACAGTCAGGGTTGACTTCCTGTAGGATTGACTGATTCGATCTCCTTGCAGTCCAAGGGACTCTCTAAATAGTCTTCTCCACTGGAGAAGGAAATGGCAACCCACCCCAGTATCTTTGCCAAGAAAACCCCAGGGACAGTTCTGAACCTATTTCCCTACAATTTCATTGGGTGCCCCCAAGTCCTGGCATTATGGGAGAGGAAGAAAAACCAAATGTCAGATTTTCCCTACTGTCCTGGAGGCCAGACATTCCTTCACCTTTCCTTGAATATCTACTCTTGGCCACCTCAAATAAAAAACCAGGATTTCTACTGGCGGTGCGCGGAGTTCTGTGGGACGCGCACGCAGCCTCGGGGTGTGGCAGGTTCCTTCCTGTGCAGCACCTGGCTAAGCTCACCTAGAGCACCTTGCGGCAGTCAAAGCCAAGAGGCCCCTCCAGCATTGCCATCGTAGCCGCCTCCCTTTCTCCAAGGCTCCTCCCTGGACCCACGGCCTGTGGGTCCCCTCCTGGGATATTCCAGGCACCTCCCTCAGAACATGAGACCCTCGTTTTTAGAAAAGGATTCTTCTCTAGTCCAAGGTCTGGATTTATATTAGAAGGAGGAGAAGGAGAAGGAGGAGGAGGAGGAGGAGGAGGAGGAGAAGAGGAGGAGGAGGAGGAGGAGGAGGAGGAGAAGACGAAGAAGACGAAGAAGACGAAGAAGAAGAAGAAGAAGAAGAAGAAGAAGAAGAAGAAGAAGAAGAAGAGGAGGAGGAGGAGGAGGAGGAGGAGGAGGAGGAGGAGATTGAATTTCTACCCCACCCTTCACTTGGAGTCTCAGAGCGGCTTACAAACTCCTTTTCCTTCCCCTCCCACAACAGTCACCCTGTGAGTTAGGTGGGGCTGAGAGAGCTTTTGACAGAAACTGCTCTTTTTCAAGAACAGCTCTGACAGAACTACAGCTTGCCCAAGGATATCCAGCCAGGTGCAAGTGGAGGAGTGGGGAATCAAACCTGGTTCTCCCAGATTAGAGTCGGCACACTCAGCCACTACACCAAACTGGCTCTATGTGGGGCTGGAGCAGTCCGAGCAGAGAAGGGGGCAAGAGGCGCTTAAGAGAGCCAGTTTGGTGTCGTGGCTAAGTGCGCGGACTCTAATCTGGGAGAACCGGGTTTGATTCCCCACTCCTCCACTTGCAGCTGCTGGATGACCTTGGGCCAGTCGTATATTCTGTCAGAGCTGTTCTCTCAAGGGCAGTCCTCGAAAGAGCTCTCTCAGCCCCACCAACCTCCCAGGGTGCCTGTAGTGGGGAGGGGAAGGGAAAGGAGTTTGTCAGCCGCTCTGAGACTCTGAGCGAAGGGTGGGGTACAAATCCAATCTCTTCTTCTTCTTCTTCTTCTTCTTCTTCTTCTTCTTCGTCTTCAGAGGAGCTGCCTCAGTTGAGGGAAGGCTTCATGAAGGATGGGCAGAGCCAGCCCAAATGCCTCTTCAGACTGCAGCTCAGTTAACAGTTCCCATGTTGTGTGGGCAGCCTGCCCAGGCCCAGGAGCCAGATTTATGGTGCCAGGTGGCCCCGGGGGAAAGCTACTTTTCACTGGTGTGTAAACAGTGTCAGGGTGTTGTTGCAGCCAAGGGAGGAGCCCCATTCTGGGCGCTTTGGACGTTGCTCTCCAGGCTGGCTTCCAGGGTTCCTTACACAACTTTGCATTCCTGCTGCACCCTCCGGAGCCAAAACGCCCACGGGATTTCCCCCCGACATGCCTCTGAAATCAGCGCTTCTTTGCGGACCAGAGAGGTGCCGGCAGGCAGGAGGTTCACCAGGCGAGTCCCCGTGAGCCCTCAGGGAAGAACGGGCTGTGGCTATTTATTGATTTATTATTTCCCATTGATATCCCGCCTTGCTGAAAATCGGCTCAAGGCGGCTAACAACATTCAATCAATAAAGCAATGCGTTAAAATACACTAAAATATACCTTCCACCTAGCATCCTAAAACTGACAGTGCTAGATAACGGAACAAGCTGGTGGCGGCCTCCGTTTACCTTCCCCTCACCAGCGGCAACATCCACGTGATATCCGTCAGACCACAGCATGTTTCGATGGTCAATTTGATCACTGGTTATCCGCCAGTGAGCAAAAGGCACTCTGTGCATGTGCATAAGGGTCGTGGTTCTATCACTGTGTTAATTGGATGGTGTACCTCTTGCCATACATGTGAGTGGTGACTACAGAGAGGCAAAGCTGCCAGTGAGACAAACACCCCCCACCAATGCCTCCCTCTAAGCTGTGGAGTCTTGTGAGTAAAAATTCTACTTTGCGAGCTACTGGCATTAAAGTTAGGAGCAGGCGATTGGGCTGCTGCAGAAATTATTTTGCTCTGGAGCAGCGTTCCCTCTAAGCTTAGAGCTAGCTCACAGTTATTTATCCTCCGGCACACACATTTTTGTCTCAGCTCAGGAAGGAGAGCTCCAGAGCAAACTCATTTACGCAGCAGCCAAATCGCTCGCTCACAACTTTAACGCCAGTGGCTCACAAAGTAGCATTTTTGCTCACAAGACTCCACAGATTAGAGGGAGCGTTGCTCTGGAGCCCTCCTTCCCGAGCTGAGGCAGACATGTGTGAGCTGGAGGCTAAAAGACTGTGAGCTAGCTCGCACTAACTCAGCTTAGAGGGAACGCTGCCCCCCACCAACATTCAGGGCAGTCGGGAGAGGGGGCTTGGCTGGCCGACAAGGCGGTCCTTCCCGAGCAGGTTCAACTGGCGACCCCGGATGCCTCAAGACTCCGTGTCCTCGTGGCCGGACTCCACACTAGCACAAGGCTTCCAAGTGGCTTCAAGGGCAGCTTAGCAGCCGGCACGCTGCAGTGCTCTGGTCAGCGCATGCACGGCTGCAGGCAGGAAAAGATGCTGCCGAAAATGCACCCGTTCCTTGACATGACTTCAGACTGCACCTGAGCTCTGCCTCTGGGGCTCCTCC
This sequence comes from Gekko gecko, assembly GCA_029375565.1. Lineage (NCBI taxonomy): Eukaryota > Metazoa > Chordata > Lepidosauria > Squamata > Gekkonidae > Gekko > Gekko gecko. The sequence continues at coordinate 236,832,198 of JAPDNY010000005.1, forward strand.
CCTGGCCTGCCCCAAGATGAGCCGAGAACTTTGAACCTCGGGGTGTTTCAGAGGGGAGTCCTGATGTTGGTCTGAAGTAGAGGAGCCAGGTTCGAGTCCAGCAGCTCCTCAGAAGCCAGGCCAACAATGTGTGTGGGTGCGGGGGTGGGGGAGACCTTCTAAGAGTCCGAGGGTTTCTGAGGAAGAAGAAGAAGAAGAGGAGGAGGAGGAGGAGGAGGAGGAGATTGGATTTATACCCTGCCCTTCACTACCCGAAGGAGTCTCAGAGTGGCTTACAAACTCCTTTTCCCTTCTCTTCCCCACAAGAGACACCCTGTGAGGTTGGTGGCCCTTGAGAGAACAGCTCTGGCAGAACTATGGCTTGCCCAAGGTCATCCAGCAGCTGCGAGTGTTGGAGGAGTGGGGAATCAAACCCAGTTCTCCACGCACTTAACCACTGCACCAAACTGGAAGAAGGGAGCTCGGACTCTGGAAAGTTCTCACCCTGAAAACCTTGGGGGTGTCTCTAAGGGGCGGCTGCTAGACTCGAGGGGAGCAGGCCTTGGAACAGGCCAGGCCCGGAATCATCTTAAATCCAGATTGGTGAAGACCAGTGTTCCCTCTAAACTGAGTGGGCATGAGCCAGGCCACAGATTTTTAGCCTCTGGCTTTGCCTTAGCTCAGGAAGCTCCAGAGCAAACTAGGTTAGGCAGGAGCCAGTCGCTCGCTCACCACTTTAATGGCCGGAGCTCACCAAGTAGGATTTTTGCTCACAAGACTCCGCAGCTTAGAGGGAGCACTGGGGGAGATGTATATGCGGGGCCGACGGGGGGCCTGGGAGTGGCCGGCCGAGCTCAGCCCCGTGCGTCAGAAGGGCCGCGGAGCCATCTCGCTGCAACGCCCCCCCCCCGCATCTTGCGTAAGCAAAGCAGCCCCACCGAGGGCAACCAATCTCCTCTCTTCCCCTCTCCCCTCCAGGCCGGGGGCTTGTCGGAATCAGGGCTCCTGACCCGTAAATCAAGACTCGAGGGGGTGGCCTGCTGGACGCCCACCCCGCCCAGCGAGGCCGACGGGGCGCAGAGAGGGGAGGGGGAGGCGCGCCGCCTCGCCCACCGCCCGCCCCGTCGGGCCAGCGAGAGAGCCAGCGAGAGCGCTATAAGGGCGCCGCGGGGCCCGGCCGGCCGCCACTCTCCCGCCGCCGGCCGCGCCATGGAGCTGAGCGGGGGCGCCTCCTCCTCCTCCTCCTCCTCCTCCTCGCTGGCGCTGGCCCTGCTGCTGGCCGGCCTCTCCGGCCTCCTGTGGCTCCTGGCCGGGCGGAGGAGGAAGACGACGGGGCGGCTGCCCGCCGGCCCGCCGCCTCTGCCGCTCCTGGGCAACCTCCTGCAGCTGGACCCCCGCGCCATGCACCGCTCGCTGGAGAAGGTAAGGCGGCCGGGGGGGGGGGCGGCTGCTGCGCTCGGAGGGGCGAGGGGGGCGCCCGGCCAGGCTGCCCCGCGGGGTCACCGGCCGCGCCTCTCTCTCCCCTTCCCGCTCCCGTCGCCAGCCTCCAGGCGGGGACCGGAGACCTTCCGCAGTCACAGCTAAGGATCCCCGGACGACAGAGGCCGGGTCCCCGGGCGGAGGCAGCGCAGACCCGTCTCCTACAGGGCTGTACCGCAGCTGAGGTCCCTCCCCTGCTGCCAGGCGCAGGGTTGCCGGCCTCCCGGTGGGGCCTGGAGATCTCCCGCTGGCAGAGATCAGGTCGCCTGGAGGAAATGGCCGCTTCGGAGGGCGGACTCTCTATGGCACTGGGCCATGCCGAGAGGCCCCTCCCCTCCCCGAACCCCGCCCTTTCCCGGATCCACCCCCAAAGTCTCCAGGTATTCTCCGAGCCAAGCTCCGTCCCCTAAATCTCCAGGAAGGGCCCATCCCAGAGCTGGCAACCCCAGCGGGCTGGCTGCTTCTCCTGTGGGGAGGGGGGAGCTGGGGAGAGACAGGTCTTAGGCAGTGTTCCCTCCCCGCTGCATTAGTGTGAGCCAGCTCAGCATTTTTTAGCCTCCGGCTCACATATTTTTGTCTCGGCTCAGGAAGGGCGGCTGCAGAGAGCAAACTCATTTAGGCACCAGCCAAGTCACTCGCTGCACAACTTTAATGCCAGCAACTCACAAAGGAGAATCTTTGCTGGCAAGGGCGCCACAGTTGAGAGGGAGCCTTGGGCTCAGGGACCACTTTTTCCACGCTCTGACTCTGAGCAGGGCCATCCCCTGTCCCCCCGGCCTGTTTTATCCTCACAGTGACAATCCTGTTTGGTAGGCTGGACTATGAGAGAGAGAGAGAGAGAGAGACCAGGTGGAGGATGCCCGGTGAGCTTTGCAGCACGGTGAGGATTTGAACCCAGGTCTCTGATTCCTGACCCACCTGGCTCAAGAGGAGTGCTGTCCAGCAATGTCCCAGGAGCCACCACCCCCCTCCCCCAAGGAGACCTACCCCGTCCTTCCTTCCTGGGTGACAGTCGAAGGGAGGCTGGGCTCAACCACTCCCCCACAGCACAACACTTGCCTGTGAAAGTCGCTCGTGGCCATGAACTTTGGACAACAGAGCATTTCATTGCCAAGGCCAGAGTCCGACCGCTGCGGGGGGCGGGGCAGAAGAGGCCCGGCCGGCACCCTGACCTCCAGCAGTGTGGGACGTCTGAAGCTGCCTTTAACCCAGGCAGCTCTTCGCCCTCTCTGGCTCTGCAGGCTCTGCTCTGACTGGCAGCCGAGACCTGGGCCGCGTGTTCCTCGCGGGTGCCCGGGATCAAAGGCCGGGACTTTCCACAGGCCACTCAGCTGCCTCACAGGACTCAATAGTGTTAGCAGCGTTTTGAAGGGAAGCCGCTCTGCACAAGGCTCAAGGGTGAGAGACAAGCACTAGGGTGCAAACAGCGCTCTCTCGAAGCTGAGTTAGTGGGAGCTAGCTCACAGGGCTTTTAGCCTCTGGCTCACACATTTTCGCCTTAGCTCAGGAAGGAGGGCTCCAGAGCAGACTGATTTATGCAGCAGCCAAACCGATCACTCACAACTTTAATTCCAGTAGCTCACAAAGTTGAATTTTTGCTCACGAGACTGCACAGCTTAAGGCCAACTGTTGCCAAAGTGCAAATGATCTGATCTGCATATCTTGCTCCAACGCCCTCTTCTCCCCCGAAGGAGTTGGCGGCACAGTGGCCCTGGAAAGGGGGGAGTGAGCCAGGTTGTTGGGAAACGCCCCAGACAGGGAGTCAGGTGTGAAGTCTGCCGGGAGGGCAGGCTTACGGAGGAGGAGGAGGAGGAGGAGGGTGTAATTAATAAACAGTCACTTGGCACTGCTTAAGCTTCTCCAGAAAGCGCTGAGAGGATGAAACTGCTTCTCCTCTGCTAGCAAAATAACTACAGCAGAGGTGGGTTTATAACTAAAGAGGGGGAGAGGTCACGCACACCTTTCCCCAAGGTCCCTTAATGAAGATTAATTCTCCTGCCACAATCAAGAGCTGTTCACAAGCAATGCAGAGTCTTGTGAGCAAGAATTCCACTTTGCAAGCTACTGGCATTAAAGTTGTGAGCGAGCGATTTGGCTACTGCATAAATTGGTTTGCTCTGGAGCCCTCCTTCCTGAGTTGAGACAGAAAAATGTGTCATTGTTGTTCAGTCGCATAGTCGAGAGTCTGACCCTTCGCGATCCCGTAGACCAGATCATGCCAGCCCCTCCTGTCTTCCGCTGTCCGCTGAAGTTTGCTCAATTTCATGTCCATTGCATCAGTGACACTGTCCAGCCATCTCCATCCTTTGCCGTCCCCTTCTTCTTCTTTGACCTTCCATCTTTCCCAGCATCAGGGTCTTCTCCAGTGAGGGCTCCCTTCTCATTGGGTGGCCAAAGTATTTGAGCTTCACCTTCAGGATCTGGCCTTCCAGGGAACAGTCAGGGTTGATTTCTTTTAGGATTGACTGATTTGATCTCCTTGCAGTCCGAGGGACTCTCAAGAGTCTTCTCCAGCACCATAGTTCAAAAGAATCTATTCTTCCGGGGGGAAATCTGTGAGCCAGAGGCTAAAAAACTGTGAGCTAGCGCACACCAACTCAGCTTAGAGGCAACACTGTTCAGAAGGACAGTGATTCAGGAGTGGTGAAGGGGACCTTCCCTGCCCACCATTTTCCTGGAGAGAAGAAGAAGAGATTAGATTTCTACTGTGTTCCTCACTCGGAATCTCAGTTTAAACTCGGTTTAAAATCCCCTTTCCCTGTGAGGTAGGTGGGGCTGAGAGAGCTCTTTCCAGAACTGCCCTTGAGAGAACAGCTCCGAGAGAACTTGACTGGCCCAAGACCACCCAGCTGGCTGCATGTGGAGGAAGGGGGAATCAAACCCGGTTCTCCCGGATTAGAGTCCGTGCTCTTAACATTACACCAGACTGGCTCAAAACAATACGGCCTACCACATCCCCGGCTGTGAGATGACGTCTGGTGTCAGTTCCTGCCATGTGTGCTGACGGCTAAAACACAGAGTTGGTGATGGAAAAAAGGATGGGGGGAAATTCCAGCAGGACATTTCTACCCTCCTCCTGGCCGGAGACTTATTATCCTGTCGCTCATTGCACCAAATTGGCTCTCGAGCGGTTAATCTGGACGGATGCCCGGGAACACAGACCCAGTTTTGGGGGGCTGGGGCCACTCCTGCCCATTGAAGGCAGCCTTATTGAAATAAAGCCAGAGTCCAGGGGCTCCCTGAAAATGAGCAGGCATTTCCAAATGAGACTTTTGTGAGTCACACAGCCCATTTGCGTGAAAGGGAAAGCATGCTGGGAATTGCTCTTATATGGAATTTTATTGGGGGGTCCCAATACAATTTCCCCTTCACCTGGCAGGAGAAGAGGAGGAGGAGATTGGATTTATACCCCCTGCCCTTCACTTGGAGTCTCAGAGCGGCTTACAAACTCCTTTTCCCTTCTCCTCCCCACAACAGACACCCTGTGAGCAATGCTCCCTCTAAGCTGTGTGGAGTGAGCAAAAATTCTACTTTGTGAGCAAAAATTCTACTTTGTGAGCTCCTGGCATTAAAGTTGTGAGCGAGCAATTTGGCTACTGCATAAATTAGTCTGCTCTGGAGCCCTCCTTCCTGAGCTAAGACAAAAATGCATGAGCCAGAGGCTAAAAAGCTGTGAGCTAGCTCACACTAACTCAACTTAGAGGGAACACTGCCTGTGAGGTAGGTGGGGCTGAGAGAGCTCTTTCGAGAACTGCCCTTGAGAGAACAGCTCCGAGGGAACTTGTGACTGGCCCAAGGTCACACCAGGAGCTGCATGTGAAGGAAGAGTGAGGGAATCAAACCGGGTCCTCCCAGATTAGAGTCCGCGCTCCTAACCCCTGCACCAAAGACCAAAAGGCTGAGCGGTGACTTTCAGAAGCTCGCCTGGAAAGACATGTTCATTTTGCTCGGCCAGACTATCACAGCTCCCCCCCTTGCAAATTTTAGTAAGTCAACTGGAGCCTGCTGGGGTTGCCAACCTCCAGGCAGTGGCTGGAGATCTCCTGCTCTTGCCGCTCACCTCCAGGTGGCAGAGATCAGTTCCCCGGGAGAAAACGGCCTCTTTGGAAGGCGGACGGTGTGGCCCTCTGCCCCACTGAGGTCTCTCCCCTCCCCAAGCCCCTCCTTCCCTAGGCTCACCCCCCACCTCAAAAAAAAAAACTCTCCGGGGATTTTCCAACCCAAATCTGGCAACTCTCGAGCCGGCGGATTTTTCTTAGGTCCCCAAGGAGGAGCTGACGGCCCTCTGCACATGGTCAGGATCTTTACCCCAGCAGAGCAAGCCGCGGCTTCACAAGGCCAGGCCAGGGAAATGGAGGGGGGATGGGAGGAAAGCCCCCCCTCCGCAGTCCCATGCCAGGCTGGACTGCTGTTTACACAGGCCTTGTTTTCAAACAGAACTCTGTCTGGTGCACCAGTTCAAAGCCGCCTCTGATCCGTGCTTCCTCTTTCCCGCTGCGGAGGAGAGCCCTGCGGAGAGGGGGTTTTTCTGGGGGGATGACACCTCACCTCTGCGATGCCCACGCCCTCAAGGCTAGCCTGGCGTCCACCCTCCTCTCTTCCAGTCCAAAACGTATCTTGTTATTCGGTGTTTTGCTCAGGGGGTTGATCTTTTTAAATTGTTTTTTGTAGTTTACTTCTAGCCCGAGGAGTTTTGGAGACGAGTCTCTTTTACCCTGCGAAATTTTTACACTCTAGCAGGGCAGTCTGTCCATTTTGATGTTTTTTGTGGTGTTATGATCTTATCATATTGTGCCGTATAAGCCGCCTTGAGCAGATTCTCTGAAGAGGTGGCATATAAATGTATGACATAAGTAAATAAGATCCGTTTTCCAAAGATGTTTTCAAGGCAACTGCCTTTGGGGGGGGCTTTTCTAGGTTTGCCCTCCTCCAGGTGGGAAATGCAAAAACCGAGGGTCACAGTGTTAGGAAGTCACACGAAAATATATCACTCTGTGCGATAAATATATGTTTATGGTAGAACAATGTTATGCTTTATTCTTTCTCGTTTTGTATTTTTCTGGGCTGTTGTCTAAATATTGGTATCAAATATTATGAAAAATATGTTTCTCCCAAACAATACATCGAGTGCAGGATTACATTCGGACAGCAGCCTTGTCAGTAACACTGTCACTAGTCCCAGGGGGACTCTCGTAATTTACCTGTTTCGAATGAATCTTTTTCAAGGACCGTGATGTTTCTATAAAGGATATCAGGCGCAAAAAAAAATTTCTTTGTGAGCACAAAAGCTCTTAAAATAGCAGCACAGTCCAGGGTCCCATCAGAGAAGAAGAGGTTGGATTTATACCCCTTTGCCCTTCACTGCCCAAAGGCGTCTCAGAGCAGCTTACAAACTCCTTTCCTTCCCCCTCCCCACAACAGACACCCTGTGAGGTCGGTGGGGCTGAGAGAACTTCTAACAGAAACTGTCCTTGAGAGAACAGCTGTGCCAGAGTTTGTGACTGACCCAAGGTCACATCAGCAGGTGCAAGTGGAGGAGTGGGGAATGAAACCCAATTCTCCCAGATCAGAGTCCACGCACTTAACCACTACACCAAAATGGCTCTCAGAACCCTTGCAGCAAACATAATAACCTCTCTAAGACAGCATATCTCTCAAATTCTATCGAGTAGCCAACAGGTGAGGCCCGGGGATCTCCCAGAATTACAACTGCGCTCCAGACTTAGAGAGGTCAGTTCCGCTGGGGGGAAAACCCAGCTGCTTTGGAGGGTGGGCTCCGTGGCATCACACCCTCTGAGACCTTTCCCTAACCCTGCCCTCCCCAGGCCCCAGACCCACCCAGCCCCCAAATCGCCGGGTATTTCCAAACCCAGAGAGGTCAACCCAAGAGCTTCCATATTAGCCAAATGTGTCTGTGCGGGAGCCGAGCAACAAAAACACACACCCCGTGGCACAAAATGTGGCTCTGTGTGCTGGGACTCAGGATTGGCTCTGGAGCGTCTCTGCTTCAGCTCACGAAGATCACTATTGATAAGAGGTTATTAGATTCTGATTGGATCCCTTTATGCCGAGTCAGTCCTGATCCTGGCACCTTTGATCCTTGGTCCAATCCCGGCACCTTTGATCCTTGATTCTTCATCATTCCAGAGAGAGCAACTCTTGCAGCAAGAATACTGGCACGGCAAGCTCCTTCTGGAATGAAAACCTGTTAGTCTCTCTGGTGCCGCGGTTAGACCCTGGTTTGTTTGATCTGATTCTGAGTAATGTTTTCTGGATCTGCTAGGACCCCCACCACCAGCACCACCACCCGGTCCATACAGCATCCATAAGGGACGGGAAGTTTTCCACACTGAAGAAGAAGTCTCCGAGCGGCTTACAAACTCCTTTCCCTTCCCCTCTCCACAACAGACACCCTGTGAGGGAGGTGGGGCCGAGAGAGCTTTTTCAGGGACTGCTCCTTTTTTCAAGGACAGCTCTTGTCAGAACTATGGCTTGCCCAAGGTCATCCAACAGCTGCAAGTGGAGGAGTGCAGAATCAAACCCAGTTCTCCCAGATTAGAGTCCGTGCACTTAACCACAACACCAAACAAGAGCCTGGATAGAATTTCTGTGAAGACTGTGTTGGAGAAATTCTGTTTTCTATTGCCAGACAATAAAAAAGACATCCCACTTAAAGTTGGTATGTCTGTTGCTCGGAAAACTAAGGGGGAAATGTGTCATGTGCTTGTTCTCTGACTTGGAATCCTGCTACAGTGATTTCTTTTATGATGTGATGTTTCTGCTGCATTTGTAGGCTTTAATTCTAAGTGATAATGGGAAAGGAAATAACCCCAAATTAAATCATGAGGAGGGTACAGTGTCAAGAAGGAGCATGCAGGCAAGCACTTAACTGCATCTGCCGGAATAAGTAACAGCCCCAAGGGTTTAAGAGGGTACACATTGACCAACCATGCACAGAGGTTGGGGAAGAAACATAGAAACCTGGAGCCGGAAGGGACCTCAGGGATCATCTAGTCCGATACCTTGCACAACACAGGAAATTCACAGTTACCTCTCACTTCCCCGTTGCCACAGTGACCCCTGCCCGATGCCCAGAGGGAGGCAAAAATCTTCCAGGACCCCTGAGCCAATCGGGCCTGGAGGAAAATTCCTTCTTGACCCCAAAGTGGCAATCGGCATTACCTTACTCATGTAAGAAGGGGCCACAAGAGCCGAACACTGGCTCAACCCCTTCCTTCCCTCCTTCTCATGATCTGCCTAAGTTCCCAGAATCCTCATGGCTGTCCGATGGCCATCTAGCCTCTGCTTAAAAACCTCTCAAGAAGGAGAGCCCACCACCTCCCGAGGAAGCCTGTTCCACTGAGGAACCGCTCTGACTGTCAGGAAGTTCTTCCTGATGTTTAGCTGAAAACTCTTCTAATTTAATTCCAACCCCTTGGTTCTGGTCTGACCTTCTGGGGCAACAGAAACCAACTCCACCCCATCCTCTATCTGACAGCCCTTCAAGTACTTGAAGATGGTTATCATATCACCTCTCAGTCGTCTCCTCTCCAGGCTAAACATGCCCGGCTCCTTCAACCTTTCCTCTTAGGACTTGGTCTCCAGACCCCTCACCATCTTTATTGCTCTCCTCTGGACACGTTCCAGCTTGTCAACATCCTTCTTAAACTGTGGTGCCCAAAACTGAACACAGCACTCCAGGTGAGGTCTAACCAGGTCTCACAAGAGAGTTCCAGCAACCTGCGCCCACCCCAGCCCAGACCGCAAAGCAGGCGTAAGAATCCTGCGACCTTCTGGCCTGGTGTGTTTGCATTGGTGGAGCATGCGTTGAAAGAGGGGGCTAAATCCACCACTTATTCTTCTGCACATATACGCCCAGCAGCATGAACATGGTGGTGGTCAAAGAGGGTACCAACAGTGTCAGGACAAAAACACGGGCCCTTGACGCGTGTTGCAGGAGGGGACGTCGCTTGATTAAGGGCATGTTCACTGATTAACCATATGAGTTTTAACTGAGTAACCAAATCCATGTGCATGTATTTCTCTATGTGTGCAACAGTACGTGGGCACATGGAAGAGCTAAAATCACTCCTTGCAGTCTGCTTGCACTTAGTGAAATCTATTTGTTGTGGGATTCTAGTGACCAGGGCTCTGCCTGGAACACCGGAACCCACCCATGGTTCTCTCCGGGATGGACGGAGCTGGCCAGAGAGCAGACTTGGTTAGAGAGAGACTGGGAGACATCAGGTGCTGCAAACTTGATCTATTCGTTGAACCTGAAAATCATACAAAAATCTAAATGCAAAGCATGCAAAACCGTCATCCCCAATATGTAAAATTTATGTTTGCTGATAATAAGTAAAGGAGTGCATTCCGGCTACCCACGAAGTACCCACCAAATCCGTGGGGTGGTTGGTGTGTAGCAACTAATATAAATAAACAAGCCGTGCATATACCTTGCTAGCAGTGTCCCCTCTAAGCTGAGGAAGTGTGAGCTAGCTCACAATTTTTTTGCCTCTGGCTCACACATTTTTTGCCTTAGCTCAGGAAGGCTGGCTCCAGGGCAGACTAATGGATGCAGCAGCCAAATCGCTCGCTCACAACTTTAATGCTGATAGCTCACAAAGTAGAATTTTTGCTCACAAGACTCCACAGCTTAGAGGGAGGCATTGCTTGCTAGCCATGCCTAGTTGTCAATCAAGAATATGACCAGAATGTGACCCTGCCCGTCAAGGACCCACTGAATTGTGCTCAGAGTCAGCTCATACTCTATGAGGTCAGAAAGCTCCAAACACCCTTCCTGCGTCAAGGCAGAGCCATGGTGCCGTATGCCCTGATATCCTAATGTTGAGACTTCAGCATTGGCTCCACGCCTCGTGGAATGTAAGCAGGTCATAAGGCAAAGCAACACTTCTGGAAGGAATATATGCTTAGTGAGAGGCGAACGGCAAGAGCTCATCATGCATAGCCTTATGGGGTCGAAAACTAAGCAGAGGGAATATAAGTTGATTCAGGCCGCTATTCAGAAATGGCCCACTTTTGCTTATAATTCTGCCACACTGTTGTATTCCTCCCATGCCCAAGGCCATTTCTTCTGATACTATTCCAAAAGCAAATTGCGTGAAATCATGCAAACCATCAGTGGTATATTCCATCACTCCATTTGCACATCCTAATGTTTGTGCGCGGACTCTAATCTGGGAGCACCGGGTTTGATTCCCCACTCCTCCTCCACTTGCAGCTGCTGGTGTGACCTTGGGTCAGTCACAAGCTCTCTCAGAGCAGTTCTCTCAAGAGCAGTCCTTGAAAGAGCTCTCCCAGCCCCACCTACCTCACAATGTGTCTGTTGTGGGGAGGGGAAGGGAAAGGAGTTTGTAAGCCGCTCTGAGACTCTGGTCAAATCTGCATTTGCGTTTTTAAATCAGTTGCGTGCTGCTGTGACGCCGTCTTTCTCTATGCTTGTTTGAATGTTGTTTGGAGAAGATTCTTTTAAGGCAGTGTGGAGGTGCAATGACAGTGGAGCTGCCCCGAAAGGATGATAAACATATGTGGACATGCAAAAGTATGCTAGTACTGTTGATGTGTGAAAATGACACCAAATATGAACAGCTTTTTTGAAGACGGCGTCAACAGGCAGGGACACTGGTGGGAAAGACAAATGCAGATTCGGCCTCTGAGTGAAGGACGGGGGGTATAAATCCAATTTCTTCTTCTTCTTCTAGTTCCCTCTAAAGGTGATGTCGAAATGCTCTGTGTTGCTCCGGCCCGTTGCACTACAGCTTGCCCAAGAAAAGTGACACTTAAGTGTGGTTTCCTTTCCATTTGAGAACATCAGAAGAGCCTTCCTGGATCAGACCAGTGGCCCTTCTAGTCCAGCATCCTGTTTCGCATGGAGGCCAACCGGTTGTCTTGCCTTCCCTTGAAGCTGCTTCCTGGCACTGGCGCTCAGAAAGGTTGACCACCTTTGCATATGGAGGTTCTCTCTGGTCACCATGTCTAGTAGCATTTGCACATTGTTGTGCAATGTGCAAACATCTCCTTGGCAGTGTTGCCTCTAAACTGAGCTAGTTCGCAGTTTTTTCGCCTCCGGCTCATACACTGTTTGTCTTCGCTCAGGGAGGAGGGCTCCAGAGCAAACTAAGTTATGCAGGGGCCAAATGGCTTGCTCACAACTTTCATGCCAGGAGCTCACAAAGTGGATTTTTTGTTCACAAGACTCCACAACTTATGGGGAGCATTGCTCCTTGGCATGCAGAACGTCCCAGGTTCAATCCCCGGTAAAGGTAAAGGTTCCCTTGCTCGAAAGCCAGTCGAATCCGACTCTAGGGTTGCGGTGCTCATCTCCGTTTCAAAGCCAAAGAGCCAGCACTGTCCGAAGACGTTTCCGTGGTCACGTGGCCGGCATGACTAAACACCAAGGCGCACGGAACGCTGTTACCTTCCCACCAAAGTGGTACCTATTAACTACTTGCAATTTCTTGCTTTCGAACTGCTAGGTTGGCAGGAGCTGGAACTAGAGACGGGAGCTCACTCCGTCTTGCGGCACCCGGGTCTCGAACTGCTGAACTACTGAGCTTCCACAGCCTGCAGTTCAGCGTCTTAACCACTTGAGCCGCCGCAGCTCAATCCCCAGTATTACCCGTTAAAAGGACTAGGTGGTAAGGGATGGGAAAGACCCTCCGCCGGAGACCCTAGAGAGCGGCTGCCGGTCTGAGCAGACAGGACCGACCTTGATGGGACGGAGGGTCTGGTTCAGGGTACGGCAGCTTCACGTGTTCGTGTGATCCAAGCCAATGTTTCCGGAGAAAGAGGCACTGTTCTGTTTGGTTTAGGTGATGGCTGCACACCTGTATTGCAGAAGAAGCGTCCCCAGGCTCTGTGAGAGAGGCGGAAGAGCTGCAGGCTGCTCTGTTGCAGAATAATTAACCTTTTAAGAGCAATCTGTTTAATCGGGGACACCCTTTTGACCGATGAATTAGCCTGCAGACTTTCGATCCACTCGGCCCTGTGCAACTCGGGTGGCTGTGCCCCACCCCGTTCGAGAGTTTTGGAAAAGTACTTGGGGGTGGTTCATCATAAGACCTGTAAGGTAAAGTTAGAGCCAAATCCCCCCCAAGTGGCTATTGCTGGATTTGCCTTCTTGTAAGGAGATTAGGAGCTGCGGTGGCTCAAGTGGTTAAGACGCTGAACTGCAGGCTGTGGAAGGTCAGTAGTTCAGCAGTTCAAGACCCGGGTGCCGCAAGACGGAGTGAGCTCCCATCTCTAGTTCCAGCTCCTGCCAACCTAGCAGTTCGAAAGCAAGAAATTGCAAGTAGATAAATAGGTACCACTTCGGTGGGAAGGTAACAGCGTTCCGTGCGCCTTGGTGTTTAGTCATGCCAGCCACATGACCACGGAAACGTCTTCGGACAGCACTGGCTCTTCGGCTTTGAAACAGAGATGAGCACCGCAACCCTAGAGTCGGATTCGACTGGCTTTCGAGCAGGGGAACCTTTACCTTTACCTAAGGAGATTGATGCACCAAAGCTTAAGCTGACTGCTGCTTTATTGGCGACGGCACGTTTGTGTATTGCAATAAACTGGACGGAGGACAAAACCTCCATCTTTAACACTGCGGAAGGTTAAAACTTGGGACCTTCTTGTTATGGAAAAGATGTCTTTCATGGTTCACCCATGGCTTCACCCAAAGAGTGATTAACACATAGAATTCACTGCCACAGGAGGTGGTGGCGGCTACAAGCATGGACGACTTCAAGAGGGAATTGGATAAGCATATGGAGCAGAGGTCCATCAGTGGCCTCTATTAGCCACCAGGGAGAGAGAGGAACTATCAGGCTGGGGCAAGTGATGCTCTGTATTCTTGGTGCTTGTGGGGGGGACAACAATGGGAGGGCTTCTGGTGTCCTGCTGGTCCCACTGCTGGACCTCCTGATGCTACCTGGCATTTTTGGCCACTGTGTGACACAGAGTGTTGGACTGGATGGGCCATGGGCCTGATCCAACATTGGCTTATGTTCTTATGGTTAATCCTAAAGATTCAGGTTGTAAATTATCTCCCTCTTTGGACAAGTGAATGCCTCTTTGTTCTTATTTGGAGGCAACGAAATGTTATAAAGGCAGAGCAATCCCTTCCAGATATAGGTTCCTTTTTTCCACGACTGTTCAGTCTCTGTTTCCTGAAAGATGTGTTTTGTTTGCTGGCTTTAATGAGCACAGCGCTTACCATTGTGCCCCTAGTTTTTGCTCTGCTAAAGTTAGATTGTAAAAAACCTGCACAGTTCTTGCAAGCAGTACTTGCCCACCTAACACCGGGTTTCCCTCCGCCCAGCTCAGCCAAAAGTACGGCCCGGTCTACACCGTCCACCTCGGCTCGCTGCCCTGCGTGGTCCTCTGCGGCTACCAAGCGGTGAAGGAAGCCCTGGTGGACCAAGCCGACGACTTCAGCGACCGGGGAGACTTCCCCGTCTTCTACCGCTTCACTCGGGGCAACGGTAAGAGGGCTGCAGTGTTCCCTCTCAGCTGAGCGAGTGCGAGCCAGCTCACAGTCTTTTAGCCTCCGGCGCACACGTTTTTGTCTCAGCCCAGGGAGGACAGCTCCGAAGCAAACCAATTTATGCAGCAGCCAAATCGCTCGCTCACAACTCTAACGTCCATAGCTCACAAAGTAGACGTTTTACTCCACAGCATAGACTTCGAGGGAGTGTTGGAGGTCTGCCCCCCACCCGAAGGCCCTGCCGGCTGCAACAGCAGCATCGACACAGACCGAGGGGGGGGGTCATTGCTCAAGGGCAGAATCAGGGCTTGCAGTACGGCCCTGGAATACCCACAAATAGAGAGGCAGTGTGGTCTAGTGGTTACAGTTTCAGACTAGGAGCTGGCAGACTCAGGTTGGAATCCATGCTCTGGCATAGAAGCTTGCTGGGTGACCTTGTGCCAGTCACACACCCTCTCGGCCTAACCTGCCTCACAGGGGTGTTGTTGTGAGGATAAAATGGAGGAGAAGGAGGTAAGCGACTTTTGGGTCCCCAGCCAGGAGATAGGTGGGATATAAGTTAGAGTAGAGAAATAAAAGTAAGTATTAATGTGGGCACAGTCCCCAGTACACGCTCCACTGAAATGGACTGGGACTGTAGAACGGCACCGTGGTGGATTGGGCCCTGAGCCTCGTGATGAGGCCACCGCGGGGACTTGTCAGGGAAGGTTTTCGGCATGGGACGGCACGTCACCTTGAATGTCCGTGGGCAGAAACGTGATGAAAGGAAGACGCACGAGTCCTCCCTGCTGCAGAAGGACCGGAAAGCAGTGTTCCCTCTAAGCTGAGTTAGCTCACAGGCCGATATCCCACAAGCCGCTGCTCAAAAAACAGGACTGGGTAGACGCAGGGGAAATCGCACAAAGCTGCGGGGCAAAATGTGGCCGCGCAGCACTTATTGTGAAATTGACACGTACCATCGGGGCAAAGGGAAGAGCGAGCCCGGAGCAGCAGCTTGTGGGAAATCGGCCACGGTTCTTTAGCCTCCGGCTCGCACATTTTTGCCTTCGCTCGGGAAGGATGGCTCCAGAGCAAACGAATTCATGCAGTTGCCAAATCGCTGGCTCACAACCAGTACTCCCTCTAAGCCGTGGGGTCCTGTGAGCAAAAATTCTACTTTATGAGCTGCTGGCATTAAAGTTGTGAGTGAGCGATCTGGCTACTGCGTAAGTTAGTTTGCTCTGGAGCCCTCCTTCCCGAGCGAAGGCAAAATGTGCGAGCCGGAGGCTAGAAAACTGTGACCGATTTCCCACAAGCCGCTGCTCCATGAGCTGGAGGCTAAAAAACTGTGTGCTAGCTCACACTAACTCAGCTTAGAGGGAACACTGCTCACAACTTTAATGCCAGCAGCTCACAAAGTGGAATTTTTGCTCATAGGGCTCCACAGCTTACCGGGAACATTGTCGGTAAGCCCCTTCCTTCCTTCCTTCCTTCCTTCCTTCCTTCCTCCCTCCCTCCCTCCTTCCTCCTCCTCCTCCTCCCTCCCTCGCAGGCATCGCCTTCTCCAATGGGAACAAGTGGAAGGTGCTGCGCCGCTTTGCCCTGCAGACGCTGAAGAATTTCGGGATGGGGAGAAGCAGCATTGAGGAGCGGATCCAAGAGGAGGCCCAGTGCCTCGTGCGAGAGTTCCGGAAAACCGGTGGTAGGTGTTGGGGAAACAGGCCAAAATACTTAAACACTCAGAGTTTGCAACAGATCTTTGCTTCACTGGAGAGGAGGCATTTCTTTCTATGAACAAAAGCTTTATTTCTAAGGGAAGGGTTCGCTGGGAGACTACAAAACAAAAGAGATATCTAGCGCTACCTTTTCACATCTTTGTAGCTACGGACAGACGGTCCTCACAACAATGGAGATTCCCCTTCTTCTTCTTCTTGACCCCTAGAAGGAAGTCACCTGAACACAGTGACCAATGATTGCTAGTAAACAGACTTAGATTTTCCCGGGCTACCTTCCCATTAGCTCTGAGCCAAGTTTTCCTCCCAGGTCAGTCTAAACAATAGTAGGTAGAGCAGATTAACCCTGTAGTGACTGAAATCTAGACTTTGCACCTCACATATTTCCAACAGTAGGGACCTGGCCGGACATCGGGGTGGGCTCCCTGCCATCACTGCAAGAGAGCACAGTGGGTTGGGGTGGGTGCTTTCCTCTCTTTGGCCCAAGAAGCTTCACCTGCCAGGGTCTCTCTCCTCCTGAAGGACCACCACCCTGTCCGGGACGGTGACAGCCATGAAGGGGAAGGCAAGTGTGTGAAGGCAGGATTGGCCCCCCTGTGATTGCACCACACCAGGCAGGAACATTCGTGGTGGGGAGGGGGGACACAGAGAAGTAGAGGAGCCCAGAGGAGCCAATGTCCCCCTCACAGGTGGTGGCCCCTGCAGTCCTTGGCCCCTCATCGCCCACCTCTCCTCCCTCCCTTTACAGGGGCTCCCTTCAACCCCATCAACCTCGTTTGCCGCGCCGTCTCCAACGTCATCTGCTCCGTGGTTTTCGGCAGCCGCTTTGACTACGAAGACGCCGACTTCCTCACCCTGCTGGACCACTTCAACGAGAACTTCAAGATCATGAGCTCCTTTTGGGGGGAGGTGAGCGACGGTGTTGGGGGGAGGATGGGCACAGAGGCTGTAAAGGGTGGTCTGTGCTGGGAGGTGAGGAGGATCCGTGTGCAGTCAGGAGAGACCTTTGCATGGAGAGCTGAAGCGTCTGGTTGGGCACGGAATCCCATTTAGTTCCCTTGCCCAGACTTCATAGGTGGCTTTGAATGATGTGTTTGGTGGCACGCCCCCTCCTACTCCGCCCCCACGGAACCCAAAACAGCAAAGGATCCAATTTAGAGTCCAGGGGCTCCTTTAAGACCAACAAAGGTTTATTCAAGGTATGAGCTTTCGTGTGTAAAGCACACTTTTCAAGTACAACGGAATGGTAGATGAGGTTCTAAACTTATGGACAGGGACTTAATGTTGGAAAAACTGGCAAAAATACTTAGATATTCAGAGTTTGCAATGGATCTTTGCTTCACTGGAGAGGAGGCATTTCTTTCTGTGTAAAAATCTTTATTTCTAAAGGGAAGGGTACGCAGCAAAAGCTACAAAATAAAAGATCTAAGGCTACATCTCGGCAGCTACATAAGAGGCCGACCACACGGTCTCTCAACAACAACTGCAGTGGAGATTCTTCTTCTTGACCCCTAGAAGGAAATCACCTGACTGCATGGACAGTTTCAAGAGGGAATTAGATAAACATATGGAGCAGAAGTCCATCAGTGGCTATTCGCCATAGGGTATAGATGGGAATTCTTAGTCTGGGGCAGGTGATGCACTCTATTCTTGGTGCTGGAGGGGGCAGCAGTGGGAGGGCTTCTGGTGTCCTGGCCCCACTGCTGGACCTCCTGAAGGCACCTAGTATATTTTGGCTGCTGTGTGACAGAGTGTTGGACTAGATGGGCCACTGGCCTGATTCAACATTGGCTTCTCTTATGTTCTTATGTTCTTAACCAATGATTGTGAGTAAACAGACTTAGATTTCCTGGGCTTTGTTTTCATTGGCTCTGAGCCCGGTTTCCCTTCCAGGTCAGTCTAAACAACAGCACACAAGGTAAAGCAGATTGACCCTATAATCAATCTTAGACCTTGCAATACACATATTTCCAACACTTAACAGTAAATTAACATGTAACGTGATGATGTTTAAGTTATGCCAAGTGAAAAACTAAATAACAAGTTAAGCTTATAAGGTACTTATATATTTAAGCAGGTACTTAAATTGTATTTGGAAAAAGTGTGCAGGCATGCGAAAGTTCACACCTTGAATAAGCCTTTGTTGGTCTTAAAGGTGCCCCCACTGGACTCTAAATTTGTTCTGGTGCTTCAGACCAACACAGCTGGACCAGCTGGACTTAACAAAGGGGGAGGGTGGGCATCTGGACTGAAGCTTTGTCCACGTGCACGTCAAGATTGGGTTAAGAACAGAAGAGCATAAGAGAAGCCAATGTTGGGTCAGGCCAAATGCCCATCCAGTCCAACACACTCTGAGTCACACAGTGGCTAAAATATACCACGTGCTATCAGGAGGTCCAGCAGTGGGGCCAGGACACCAGAAGCCCTCCCACTGCTGCCCCCTCCAGCGCCAAGAATAGAGTGCATCACCTGCCCCAGACTGAGAGTTCCCATCTATACCCTGTGGCTAAGAGCCACTGATGGACTTCTGCTCCACATGTTGATCTAATTCCCTCTTGAAACTGTCCATGCTTGTAGCTGCCACCACCTCCTGGGGCAGTGAATTCCATGTATTCATCACTCTTTGGGTGAAGAAGGACTTCCTTTTATCCGTTCTAAACCAACCACTCAGCAATTTCATGGAGTGCCCATGAGTTCTTGTCTTGTGAGGAAGGGAGACAGGGTTTACAGAGTCTTTATACTGGGGGAACAATTTTTTTAGAACATAATGAAACAGACTAATGAACTCTTAAGGCCTGCCGTGCCGACACCACACCAGAATGAAACCAGAACAAAAATTCTGCCTTTTCCTGATTCTTTCCCAGCATTCCTCTCTCTCTTTTCCGGCTTCTGGAGCTGCCTTCTTAGAATCTTCCTGTGACTCATCTGTCGTTACGTACCCTTTCCTTGACTTTAATTGACTAATCAGTTGCTCAAAAAGGATCAATTAATCAGGAACAAGAAAATTTGGGGGTAAGTGCAGGGTGTGTGTCTGAAAATCGGGGCAGGGGGGCTTTTGGAATGCTTGGTCACAAAAGAATATTTGCTGGTTGTTCCCCTTTGTCCAGCTCTACAACATCTTCCCCCGGTTCATGGACTTCCTGCCAGGGCCCCATCAGCAAATCTTCCGCAATTTCGAGAAACTGCGGCAGTTTATCGCTGAGCGCATTCGCAGGCACCAAGAGAGCATCGATCCCAGTGACCCGCGAGATTTCATTGACTGCTTCCTGATCCGCATGGAGCAGGTACTTCCAAGGGACCCGCGGGAGGGACCCTCAGGCGCGGGGCCCCTGGTTTAGTGGCGGATTTGGAAGTCCATCTTCCCCTCTCCTGTTTCTGCTCCAGGTGGTTAGCAGCAGCAGCAGCCTGGTTGATTTTAAATGGTTTTGATCTCATTCATTCCAGGAATTTGGAAAGTGAGACTGATCTGAGGCAGGGCTATTTTTGGGCAGGAACGCACAGGAACGGCGTTCCGGCTGGCTCCCGAGTTGGCCACACCCAGCAGGAACTCATTAGCATAATAGGCCACACCCAACAGCAGAAACCCATTAGGATTGGCTACCTTAGGGGTGTGTGGCCTAACATGCAAAGGAGTTCCTGCTACAAAAAAAGCCCTGGGTTTTGACAACAAACAAGGTGAACAGAATAAGAAGCAAAAGGTGGTGTGGCTGGATGACCACACTTCTGGTAACACGGGGGTGTGGCCTAATATGCCACTGAGCTGTGCTGTCAGGGGGTGCGGCCTAATATGCTGATGATTTTCTGCTGTTTGGGTGTGGCCTGTTATGTTAATGAGTCCGTGCTGGACTTTTTCTACAGAAAAAGCCCTGAGCTGAGGTCTTTGCAAGGGGCGTGGCTGATGGCTAACAGCTCCCTGCCCCACATGCTCAGCAGGGGGGAGGATCCAGAAGGGCTGCAGCCCAGCTCAGAACAGGGGGGCGTTGGAGAGCCGTCCCCCTTCCAGGTAGCCTCCACTGCAGCCGTCTTTTGCAGGAGAAGCAAGACCCGCTGAGCTATTTCCACACGGAGACGCTGGTGATGACCACCCACAACCTGTTCTTCGGCGGCACCGAGACCACCAGCACCACCCTGCGGTACAGCTTCCTGATCCTGATGAAGTACCCCGAAGTGGCAGGTGAGCGGCTGCGTGCCCCGGCGGCTCTCTCCGTGGCCAGGCTCTGTTGCATTCTCCCCAGTGGGAAGTGAGAGTCACAGTCCGCTGGTCAGTCGCCACCCCCCACCCGGCTGCGTCTTGTGTGAAATAAAGAGTCTTAAGTGCAAACTCTGCGCAAGCAGGTCATTGCTTTTCCAGAGCGAGCTCTGGGTCAGCCCACCCCCACCCCCAGCTCAGGGACTGCAGGGGTGTAGTGTGGTGTAGTGGTTAGGAGCACAGACTCTAATTCGGGATAACGAGAACAAAATTTAGAGTCCTTTAAGACCAACAAAGTTTTATTCAAGGAGCTGGTCTTAAAAGGTGCCCTTGGACTCCAACTTTGTTTATTGCTTCAGACCCACCTTGGGATAACCAGGTTTGATTCCCCACTCCTCCTCCATATGTAGCCAACTGGGTGACCTCGGGTCAGCCACAAGTTCTTTCAGAGCTGTTCTTTCAGGGGCAGTCCTCAGAAGAGCTCTCTCAGCCCCTCACAGGGTGTGTCTGTCGTGGGCAGGGGAAGGGAAAGGAGTTTGTAAGCCGCTCTGAAACTCCCGAGTGAAGGGCCGGGTAGAAATCCAGTCTCTTCTTCTTCGTCATCAGTCAGCTCTTCTAGGACTTGGTTTGGGAGTCCCCCTGCCGCTCGCTTGGATCATCCCCCCCTCCCCCGGCCACCCACATCCGGAGAGCTCTTGAGGACAGAAAGGGCCTCACAGGCTATTAGATAGGGTTGCCAACTCCAGGTTGGCAAAGTTCTCAAGATTTCTGTTCCGTGCCTGAGAAGGGCAGAGTTTGGCCCGGAGGGGGGGGGGCACTAAGCAGGGATGTGATGCAGCCCCTTCCCTCCAGGGGGGCTGGTCTCTGTCTCTGGAGCTCAGTGGAATTCCAGAAGGGCTCCAGGAGCAGTGTTCCCTCTAAGCTGAGTTAGTGAGAGCTGGCTCACAGTTTTTTAGCCTCCAGCTCACACATTTTTTGTCTCGGCTCAGGAAGGAGGGCTCCAGAGCAAACTAATTTATCGCAGCAGCCAAATCGCTCGCTCACAACTTTAGTGCCAGGAGCTCACAAAGCAGGATTTTTGCTCACAAGACCCCACAGCTTAGAGAGCATTGTCCAGGAACACAAACACCCTCCGTCCACATTCACTGCTTCCTGTCTGTCTGTCTGTCTGTCTGCAGCCCAAGTCTACCAGGAGATCGACCAAGTGATCGGGCGCGAACGTGCCCCCTGCCTGGCAGACCGCAAGCTCATGCCGTACACGGATGCCGTCATCTACGAGATCCAGCGCTTCATCTCCATCTTGCCCATGGGCCTGCCCCGTGCCGTCACGCGGGACACGCCCTTCCGGGACTTCCTGCTTCCCAAGGTACGGCGGCAGCAGGGACAGCCTTCTCTGCCTCGGTTTCCAGTTTGGTGTAGTGATTAAGAGAGGTTGGCAGACTCTGACCTGGAGAACTGGGTTTGATTCCCCACTCCTCCTTCACGTGCAGCCAGCTGGGTGGTCTCGGGTCAGTCACGAGTTCTCTCTGAGCTGTTCTCTCAAGAGCTGTCCTCGGGAGAGCTCCCTCAGCCCCACCTAGCCTCACAGCGTGTCCGTTGTGGGGAGGGGAGGGAGATTGTAAGCTGCTCTGAGACTCCTTTGGGGCAACTGAGGCCATGCCGGTTCCAAAGCCAGGCTGGGCACAAGATTCTTAGCGTGACCCTAGATTTACACTGCTCTAGCATTTCAGAGACAGAAGGGTTCTTTTTAGCGGGTTCCTACCAGTGTGCTTAGGAGCTGCGGTGGCTCAAGTGGTTAAGACGCTGAACTGCAGGCTGTGGAAGGTCAGTAGTTCAGCAGTTCAAGACCCAGGTGCCGCATGATGGAGTGAGCTCCCGTCTCTAGTTCCAGCTCCTGCCAACCTAGCATTTCGAAAGCAAGAAATTGCAAGTAGATAAATGGGTACCACTTCGGTAGGAAGGTAACAGCGTTCCGTGCACCTTGGTGTTTAGTCATGCCGGCCACATGACCACGGAAACGTCTTCGGACAGCGCTGGCTCTTCGGCTTTGAAACGGAGATGAGCACCGCAACCCTAGAGTCAGATTCGACTGGCTTTCGAGCAAGGGAACCTTTACCTTTACCTTACCAGTGTGCTGAGGGACAAGTATGTCCACTTCCTCTCTTGGATAAAATGAGCGTGCACCCAAAAGCTCCTACCTCGAATAAACCTTTGTTGGTCTTAAAGGTGCCCCCAGGCTCTAAATTTGTTGCACTTTCTCTCTTGCTTTTCTGAAGAGAAATGGCTGGCCACAGAAACGGTCCTGTTGGGCATCACAGGGGGTTCAAAAGTATCTCCTTCTTTGGGTGAGGGAAGCTGCCGCCCCTACTGGCTGCGCTCTCGCTCACTCTCTCCAGATTCCTTTCAAATGTATGACCCCAAGTCTCCCCTCCCCGCCACCAACAGGGCACCAACGTGATCCCGCTGCTGAGTTCGGTGCACTACGACCCGTCCCAGTTCAAGGACCCGGATTCCTTCAACCCAGCCAACTTCCTGGATGAGAACAACACCTTCAAAAGCAGCGAGGCCTTCATGCCCTTTGCCCCAGGTACCGGGGCCGGGGAGGGAGACCCCCCATCCCAAACCTGCAAGAAGAAACTGGGGTTTGCACCTGTACTCCCCACACCACCACAAACAGATCCATAGCTAGGAAGAGGGACGTCCACTGTTAACTCTCCAGAGGCGGGTGAGAAAAGGGGGAAGAACTGACAGTCACTGGCGTGTGTCAGTTTAGGGAGGGACATGCGGATCAAGCAGGACCAAGATTTCTAGGTTAGGCCGAAAGAGTTTGACTCGCCCAAGGTCACCCAGTGAGCTTGTAATTAACCCATGGAATTCCCTGCCACAGGAAGTGGTGGCCGCCGAAAGCATAGCTTCCAACTTATGAGGACCCCAGCCATGGGGCTTTCCAAGGCAAGTGAGAAGCAGAGGTGGTTGGCCCTTGCCTTCCTCTGCAGAGCCTTCCTTGGTGGTCTCCCTTCCAAGTACTGACCCTGCTGAGCTTCCAACTTGTGGCCACCCCAGCAAGGGGCTTCCAAGGCAAGGGAGAAGCAGAGGTGGTTGGCCCTTGCCTTCCTCTGCAGAGCCTTCCTTGGTGGTCTCCCTTCCAAGTACAGACCCTGCTTAGCTTCCAACTTATGGCCACCCCAGCAAGGGGCTTCCAAGGCAAGGGAGAAGCAGAGGTGGTTGGCCCTTGCCTTCCTCTGCAGAGCCTTCCTTGGTGGTCTCCCTTCCAAGTACTGACCCTGCTGAGCTTCCAACTTGTGGCCACCCCAGCAAGGGGCTTCCAAGGCAAGGGAGAAGCAGAGGTGGTTGGCCCTTGCCTTCCTCTGCAGAGCCTTCCTTGGTGGTCTCCTTCCAAGTACTGACCCTGCTGAGCTTCCAACTTGTGGCCACCCCAGCAAGGGGCTTCCAAGGCAAGGGAGAAGCAGAGGTGGTTGGCCCTTGCCTTCCTCTGCAGAGCCTTCCTTGGTGGTCTCCCTTCCAAGTACTGACCCTGCTGAGCTTCCAACTTGTGGCCACCCCAGCAAGGGGCTTCCAAGGCAAGGGAGAAGCAGAGGTGGTTGGCCCTTGCCTTCCTCTGCAGAGCCTTCCTTGGTGGTCTCCCTTCCAAGCACTGACCCTGCTGAGCTTCCAACTTGTGGCCTCCCCAGCAAGGGGCTTCCAAGACAAGGGAGAAGCAGAGGTGGTTGGCCCTTGCCTTCCTCTGCAGAGCCTTCCTTGGTGGTCTCCCTTCCAAGTACTGACCCTGCTGAGCTTCCAACTTGTGGCCACCCCAGCAAGGGGCTTCCAAGGCAAGGGAGAAGCAGAGGTGGTTGGCCCTTGCCTTCCTCTGCAGAGCCTTCCTTGGTGGTCTCCCTTCCAAGTACTGACCCTGCTGAGCTTCCAACTTGTGGCCACCCCAGCAAGGGGCTTCCAAGGCAAGGGAGAAGCAGAGGTGGTTGGCCCTTGCCTTCCTCTGCAGAGCCTTCCTTGGTGGTCTCCCTTCCAAGTACTGACCCTGCTGAGCTTCCAACTTATGGCCACCCCAGGAAGGGGCTTCCAAGGCAAGGGAGAAGCAGAGGTGGTTGGCCCTTGCCTTCCTCTGCAGAGCCTTCCTTGGTGGTCTCCCTTCCAAGTACTGACCCTGCTGAGCTTCCAACTTATGGCCTCCCCAGCAAGGGGCTTCCAAGGCAAGGGAGAAGCAGAGGTGGTTGGCCCTTGCCTTCCTCTGCAGAGCCTTCCTTGGTGGTCTCCCTTCCAAGTACTGACCCTGCTGAGCTTCCAACTTATGGCCACCCCAGCAAGGGGCTTCCAAGGCAAGGGAGAAGCAGAGGTGGTTGGCCCTTGCCTTCCTCTGCAGAGCCTTCCTTGGTGGTCTCCCTTCCAAGTACTGACCCTGCTGAGCTTCCAACTTGTGGCCACCCCAGCAAGGGGCTTCCAAGGCAAGGGAGAAGCAGAGGTGGTTGGCCCTTGCCTTCCTCTGCAGAGCCTTCCTTGGTGGTCTCCCTTCCAAGTACTGACCCTGCTGAGCTTCCAACTTATGGCCTCCCCAGCAAGGGGCTTCCAAGGCAAGGGAGAAGCAGAGGTGGTTGGCCCTTGCCTTCCTCTGCAGAGCCTTCCTTGGTGGTCTCCCTTCCAAGTACTGACCCTGCTGAGCTTCCAACTTATGGGCTACCCCAGCAAGGGGCTTCCAAGGCAAGGGAGAAGCAGAGGTGGTTGGCCCTTGCCTTCCTCTGCAGAGCCTTCCTTGGTGGTCTCCCTTCCAAGTACTGACCCTGCTGAGCTTCCAACTTGTGGCCACCCCAGCAAGGGGCTTCCAAGGCAAGGGAGAAGCAGAGGTGGTTGGTCCTTGCCTTCCTCTGCAGAGCCTTCCTTGGTGGTCTCCCTTCCAAGTACTGACCCTGCTGAGCTTCCAACTTATGGCCTCCCCAGCAAGGGGCTTCCAAGGCAAGGGAGAAGCAGAGGTGGTTGGCCCTTGCCTTCCTCTGCAGAGCCTTCCTTGGTGGTCTCCCTTCCAAGTACTGACCCTGCTGAGCTTCCAACTTATGGCCTCCCCAGCAAGGGGCTTCCAAGGCAAGGGAGAAGCAGAGGTGGTTGGCCCTTGCCTTCCTCTGCAGAGCCTTCCTTGGTGGTCTCCCTTCCAAGTACTGACCCTGCTGAGCTTCCAACTTGTGGCCACCCCAGCAAGGGGCTTCCAAGGCAAGGGAGAAGCAGAGGTGGTTGGCCCTTGCCTTCCTCTGCAGAGCCTTCCTTGGTGGTCTCCCTTCCAAGTACTGACCCTGCTGAGCTTCCAACTTGTGGCCACCCCAGCAAGGGGCTTCCAAGGCAAGGGAGAAGCAGAGGTGGTTGGCCCTTGCCTTCCTCTGCAGAGCCTTCCTTGGTGGTCTCCCTTCCAAGTACTGACCCTGCTGAGCTTCCAACTTATGGCCACCCCAGCAAGGGGCTTCCGAGGCAAGGGAGAAGCAGAGGTGGTTGGCCCTTGCCTTCCTCTGCAGAGCCTTCCTTGGTGGTCTCCCTTCCAAGTACAGACCCTGCTTAGCTTCCAACTCTGTGGCCACCCCAGCAAGGGGCTTCCAAGGCAAGGGAGAAGCAGAGGTGGTTGGCCCTGGCCTTCCTCTGCAGAGCCTTCCTTGGTGGTCTCCCTTTCTGAGTACTGAGCCTGCTTTGCTTCTGAGACCTGACGAGGCTGTGCTTCATCACTGTGCCTTCCCTCACAGGTGTGAACTAGGGAGACACATAGAACAAGATCACAGCCTGTACTCTAGGTTCCCAGGGCACACCAACAGCTGCCTCACCCCAGGTGGCAGAGGCTGGGGAAACATGGTTGAAAGGTAATCCCACCCCCAGAAATAAGCATAAAGTACTGTGCGCCTTGGCGTCTAGTCATGCCGGCCACATGACCACAGAAATGTCTTCGGGCAGCGCTGGCTCTTCGGCTTTGAAACAGAGATGAGCACCGCACCCCTGGAGTCTGATTCGACTGGCTTCCGAGCAAGGGAAACCTTTCCCTTTCCCTTTACTTTACCTCCAACACACACAGGGTGATTTCCCACTAAGCTTGCCGTGAGGCAGTGCCGTCGTTTGCCCGGAGATTTTTAGTCAATTTCACACTCGAAGCGCGGGGCTGCATTTTGACCCGCGGCTGCGCCGATTTCCCCGCAGTTTCGTAATCCTGTTTTTTGAGGATTACGAAACTGCGGGGGAATCGGGCGAAGCCGCGGGTCAAAATGCAGCCCCGCGGCTTCGGGTGTGAAATTGACTAAAAATCTCCGGGCAAACGGCGGCACAACCCCGCGGCAAGCTTTAGTGGGAAATCACCCACACACGCTTGACAGAACTCCGAAGCGCAAGGAAGGAAGCCTTCAAGGAGGCATTCCATCTACCATCTGACTGCCGGCCTCATCAGTAAAGATGAGCAAAAGGAGCCCTCTACAGTCAGCACGAGAAGGACTTGTTCCTCAATGTGAGAGATGCACCTTCTTCCTGGCGTCTTCCGTTCGCCCAGCTGCCCAGCAGCCCTGGTTGTGTGCTGGACCAAGGGCCAGCCACTTGCAACAAGAGTCCCGGCACAGGCCTCTGCCGGCTCATGCCCTTCTTTGCTCCTTCCTCCCCCACAGGGAAGCGCATCTGCCTGGGAGCCGGCCTGGCCCGCATGGAGATCTTCCTCTTCCTCGCCACCCTCCTGCAGCACTTCACCTTCCGGCCGCTGGTCGCCCCGGCTGAGATCGACCTGACGCCCCAGTGCACCGGCCTGGGCAACATCCCGCCCTCTTTCGAGTTCCGGGTCCTCCCCCGCCAGCCCTAAGTAGGGGCTGGAACCCCGTGCCCGCATGTGGACTGCCAGAGACGCCTTGAGCCGGGCGGCGGGCAGGAGGGAGGGGGCGACTCTTCACGCCACCTCCAACGACCACCGGAGCTGTGAACAGTCCGTGCCTCGGAACAGGGACTTGAACAATCTCTCTCTCACTGCATAATACATTCTGCTTTTCCTAGTCTGCTGTAAAGTCTGTTCTGCTTCTCATTGGTGGGGGTGTTGGTGGAAAGGCCTGCCCGATGGCAGCTGGCGTACGGCTGACTCCTCGTGGTGTTCCGAAGAGACCGACAGAGGCGGGTTTGCCCTTTTCTGCCTCTGCGTAGCAACCAGTGTTCCCCTCTAAGCTGAGTGAGTGTGAGCTAGCTCGCAGTTTTTTAGCCTCTGGCTCGCACATTTTTGTCTCAGTTCAGGGAGGAGGGCTCCAGAGCAAACTCATTAATGCTGCAGCCAAATCGCTCGCCCTCAGCTGTAATGCCAGGAGCTCGCAAAGTAGCTCCCAAGACTCCACAGCATAGAGGGGGCTCTGGTAGCAACCCTGGGCTTCCTCGGTGGTCTCCCAGCCAAGCACTAATAACCGGGGCCGACCCGGCTCAGCTTCTGAGATCGGAGGAGAGTGGTCCAGCCTGCGCCATCCCGGCCAGGGCAGAGGCAAATGGAGGGGGTTGGCCACTGCCTGCCTTGGCGTAAGCAGCCCTGGGCTTCCTTGGAGCTCTCCCCGTCCGAGCATGAACCAGGGCTGACCCTGCTCAGCTCCCGAGTTCTGCAGAGACTGGCCTGGCCTGGCTGGGGCACCCTGCTGGGTGGGGCCTGCTTCTCACCCCGGAGGGCTACAAGGGTCCGTCTGCAGCCAGGCTCCCTCTAAGCAGTGGAGTCTTGTGAGCAAAGATTCTCCTTTGTGAGCCCCTGGCATTAAAAGTCGTGAGCGAGCGATTGGGCTGCTGCATAAA
Organism: Gekko gecko; assembly: GCA_029375565.1. Taxonomy (NCBI): domain Eukaryota; kingdom Metazoa; phylum Chordata; class Lepidosauria; order Squamata; family Gekkonidae; genus Gekko; species Gekko gecko. Next base: position 236,859,832 of record JAPDNY010000005.1, read on the forward strand.
TCGAGTTTGCTCTGGAGCCCCATCCTTCTTGAGGCGAGACAAAAATGTGTGAGCCGGAGGCTAGAAGACTGTGAGCCAGCTCACACTAACTCAGCTTAGGGGGAACACTGGTCTGCAGGCTACAGGGCCCCCCCCCTCCTCTGACTCCCAACCAGACTTTACTCAGCTGCTCTTCTGGTTTCTGCAGTTCATCCGTCAGCGTGTGATAAAGAGGGGATCCCCAGGCCCCTGGGCCTGGTACGCTTGGCATGTGGCAAAAATAGCAAGCAGGCGCCTCGATCCAGTCCCCCCCAACGCCAGGGACTACACCAAACACATCTCCATTTGAGCCATGCCAGAAAGGGGGGCTCTAGGTGGCCAAATGTGGTAGACGGCGTGCAGGGGAAAGAACTTAAGAACATAAACATAAGAGAAGCCAATGTTGGATCAGGCCAATGGCCCATCTAGTCCAACACTCTGTCACACAGCAGCCAAAATATACCAGGTGCCCTCAGGAGGTCCAACAGTGGGGCCAGGACACTAGCAGCCCTCCCACTGCTGCCCCCTCCAGCACCAAGAATAGAGGGCATCACCTGCCCCAGACTGAGAGTTCCCATCTATACCCTGTGGCTAATAGCCACTGATGGACTTCTGCTCCATATGTTTATCTAATTCCCTCTTGAAACTGTCCATGCTTGTAGCTGCCACCACCTCCTGTGGCAGTGAATTCCACGTGTTCATCACTCTTTGGGTGAAGAAGGATTTCCTTTTATCTGTTCTGTTCTAATCCGACTGCTCAGCAATTTCATGGAGTGCCCACGAGTCCTTGTATTGTGAGAAAGGGAGAAAAGGACTTCTTTCTCAACCTGCTCAATCCCATTCATAATCTTATAAACCTCGATCATGTCACCCCTCAGCCGTCGTTTCTCCAAGCTAAAGAGCCCCAAGCGTTTTAACCTTTCTTCACAGGGAAGGTGTTCCAACCCTTTTATCATTCTAGTTGCCCTTCTCTGCACTTTTTCCAATGCTATAATATCCTTTTTGAGATGTGGTGACCAGAACTGTACACAGTATTCCAAATGGGGTCGCACCAATGATTTATACAGGGGCATTATGAAGAAAGAAGAGGAAGACAGATGGATACTGAGGGTGATGGATACTGAGGGTTCGGGCAAGCTCTTTCCAATATGAGGCTGTAGCTTTCCTGGACAAACAGAAGAACAGGGCTTCACAATGGGGGCCCCCCACCCAGACTTAAAACTCACCTCTGTCCGCTGGCTGTGCTTTGGGACTGGTGAGGGGGAAACACTCTGCACATGGTCAAAAGACATTTTTACGAGTTTTGTCAGACGAGTGTTGCCCAGGACTGGCATCAAAGTATGCGGAGGCACGGGGGGGGAGGCAGGGACAGTCACTTGGGCATCCACATTCTAATCCCTCTGTGCGAAGTAGCATTTCCTTTTTGTCCATCCTGAACCTACGGCCCGCCAGTTTCCTTGGGATGCCCTCGGGTTCTAGTATCGTGAAAGGAGGAGGAAAAGTTCTCTTGGTCCACTCTCTCCACCCCACACATAATTTTATAAACCTCTATAACGTGTCGTTGTCCCCCATCCCCATCCCCCGCCCCAGTTGTCTCTCTTCTAAACGGAAAAGCCCCCGAGACGCTCCAGCCTAGGGAAGTTGCTCCCACCCCCTCTTCATCTTGGTTGCCCTCCTCTGGACTTTTCCCAGCTCTGTGCTGCCTGTTTTGAGATAACGGGGGGGGCCTGTATGCTATCGTATCAGGCCCTTCCCCCCCCCTGAAAAGACCTCCACGTTGAAGCTGCCTCTGCTAGATGGCTCTGTGGAGCCACCTGGTGGACTGTTCAGTTCCAGCACCCCTTCCCTGTCTCTAAAATCCCACCCGCTGCAGCTGACCAACATGTGCCGCTCCCTTTGGGCACGGGAGAGCGTAGCTCATCACGATCCACTCTCAGCATCGGTTGGGCCAGAACACAGGCTCCGGCCACCCGGGAGACCATGCAAGCGTGGATCTGGGCCCTTAAGAGAGCCTGTTTGGTGTAGTGGTTACGTGCGTGGACTCTAATCTGGGGAGAACCGGGTTTGATTCCCCACTCCTTCTCCCCTTGCAGCTGCTGGATGACCTTGGGCAAGCCATAGTTCTGGCAGAGCTGTTCTCTCAAGGGCAGTTCTGAAAAGAGCTCTCTCAGCCCCACCTACCTCGCAGGGTGTCTGTTGTGGGGAGGGGGAGGGAAAGGAGTTTGTGAGCCGCTCAGAGACCCTGAGTGAAGGGCAGGGTATAAATCCAATCTCTTCTCTTCTTCTTCTGTAGCACCAGCACTCTCCACCCCCACCCCCCAATGCTCCCTCACAGCCACAAATAAACATAAGTCGGGTGGAGGGAACCAGTGTTCCCTCTAAGCTGAGTTGGTGTGAGCTAACTCACAGTTTTCTAGCCTCCAGCTCACACATTTTTTGTCTCAGCTCAGGCAGGAGGGCTCCGGAGCGAACTGATTTATGCAGCAGCCAAATCACCCGCTCACGACTTTTAATGCCAGTAGCTCACGGAGTGGGATTTTTGCTCACAAGACTCCAGAGCTTAGAGGGAGCCTTGGAGGGAACCATGCCTGTGACCATGAGGCTCTCCTCCCGGACTACCCAGTTGGGGCAGCAAAATGACTCGAGAGGGCCCTGCCTTCCAGCTAAGCAGAAGGAAATAAACATTTCTCGCCTCCCTCTCCTTTTCCCCTTCCCTCTGCTGCCCCACCAGCCACTGCCGGGACACTCACCTGGAGCCTCTTTCTGGAGCCCGTTGTATTCCTTCCCACAACGGGCCTTACTCCTAGTAATTTTATAAACGTCTATCGTGCTCCCCCCCACCCACTTGCGCCCCTCCAGCCCCCCCCCGGCCGCTTTCTGCCTCCCTCTCCCCCCACCCCACAAACGGGCAAGCAGAAGCCGTTTCCATGAGGTAATGTTTATTCCGTCTCCTCCGCGAGCCCCTCGAACGGCTCCTTCGCCCTCCTCCGTCCTCACGGGCTTCCCTGCTCTTTCTCTCCTTCCCGACTGGCCGATGGATCGAAATGAGCAGGCTAAGCAGGCTGGGGTGGACCGGAAGGCCCCTGCCATTGGGGGGGGGGGGCACCTACGGAGGAAGCCTTGAGCAGGGAAGGGGCCCCCCCCCATGTTGAAACAAGGAAGCAAAAAGGGACCCCAGCAGCGGGGCTGTTCCTAGGGGTGCACGGCCCGCACATGACACATCCCCTTTTCTTTCTCCTCGGGGCTCCGCTCGCCCTAGGCGACCCCCTTCTCTTCTCGGGCCGGGACTATGGGCCCGCCCACTGCACCTGGCCGGGGTTCGGGGCAGCAGACGCAGGTGGTGGCGGCAGCGGCGGCGGCAGCAGCAGGCGGCTTGAAATGGCCAGAGAGAGCCAAGCAACTCTGGCTGTCCGGTCTCCACGACGTCTTCCCCCTTCCTGTCAGGTGGGGTCGTTGGTCTGCGTGGCCGGAGGTGCGTCGTCCTTCTGGGCAGCTGCTGCAGGAAGGAAAGGCGGGAGGGGTCACTGCATGCCCGCTGGGTGGGGTGGGGGATGCAGTCTGCCCATGCTCAGAGGTTTTCCACTGTTCCTCATCCTCTTGGGACTAAACTATCACAGATTCTGAGTCTCGCTCATGCACTAAGCCCCAAGAAACAAGGGAGGCCTTTCCTAGCTCAAGATTAGAACAGCGTGGTGGCGGGGGGGGATTACGGGGAGAACCCCCCTTGCCAACTGGGATGAGTGGCCAGTGTTCCCTCTAAGCTGAGTCAGTGTGAGCTGTTCACAGTTTTTTAGCCTCCGGCTTACACATTTTTGCCTTGGCTCAGGAAGGGCAGCTCCAGAGCAAACTAATTTCATGCAGTAGCCAAATCGGGCAGTCACAACTTTAATGCCAGTAGCCCACAAAGTAGAATCTTTGCTCACAAGACTCCACAGCTCTTGACTCTCAAAAGTAGGTACGCAAAAAACCTGGCTGGTCTCTCAGAGAAGCCCCTGGACTTGTCTCCGGCAGTTAGGCTGAGAGCGTGTGACCAGCCGAAGGTCACCCAGCAGGCTTTCAGGGAAGAGTTGGGACTCGAACCTGGGTCTTCCAGATCTCAGTCGGACACTCTCAGGAGTGTCGAACTCACTGGAAATGTAAAGTGTAAAAAATCTTTAAATGTGTTTGTCTGTGTCCTTTATCAAGTTTACATCTCCGCTCCCTGGGCATTACATGTTATGACACACGCGTGGCCCGGCCCAACAAGGTCTCATTTATGTTAGATCCGGCCCTCGTCACAAATGAGTTCGACACCCCACTGCTGCACGCCAGCCCTCACAAGGTAATGTCATTTACATAAATTTGGGAAAGGAATAAACACCCCTTTAAAGTCCGCCACGCTCCTTTGCTTTAAACAATGCACACCTTGTGCTGGGAACTCTCCGAGAAGGAACATTCTTCGTGCACGCATAAGAACATCACACCACCTTCCGGAGGTCAAAACGGGCAGATTTCCCACTGTTCCAAAGGTAAACTCATTGGCAGGTGGCCCAGGCAGCAGAGAACAGGGCGGGGCCACCCTCTCCTCCTCCTCCCCTACCTCCACCACCTCCCCTTTGAAGCTGGGCAGGGACCTGCCACCTGCAAGGTCTTTTTTCTCACCTGACTCCGTCCTCTCTCGGTTGGGAAAGGAGCTCCCAGCTCAGGAATGAAGAAAGGGCAATTTGGGCACACCTTGTCCCGGGATCTCTGTGCCTCCCGAGAGGAGCACACCTGAATGCCAGAGCATCCAGCACCGCACCTGGGAGTGCTTGCGTCTACAGAGAGCCATGGCTTTGCCTTGCATCCTGTGAAGGGTGGCCCGCAGCGTATCCCTGCACCTTCCGCCGTCAATTTGGTGTAGTGGTTAAGTGCATGGACTCTAATCTGGGAGAACCGGGTTTGATTCCCCACTCCTCCACTTGCAGCTGCTGGAAGACCTTGGGCAAGCCACAGTTCTGTCAGAGCTGTTCTTGAAAAAGAGCAGTTTCTGTCAGAGCTCTCTCAGCCCCTCCTACTTCACAAGGTGTCTGTTGTGGGGAGGGGAAGGGAAAGGAGTTTGCAAGGCACTCTGAGACACCTTTGGGTAGTGATGGGCCAGAGGGTATAAACCCAATCTCTTCTTCTTCAAGGCAGCCTTGTGGGGCAAAACTTGGGGAGCTGCAACCTCCAACCTCCCCCTTCTCCAGACTACAGACCAGGCCCATTCACAGAAGATGAAGCCTGGGTGGCCGACACAGGGACGGGTGCATCGCATACGTGCTGGGAGTTCTCTTCTTCTTCCCTGCAGCCTCACAGCACCTCATTCCGATTCTGAGCACGGCACAATATAGAGGCAGAGAATCACACGCAACAGTGCACACCCAGCACCATTCTCACCGGCTGAAAAGACCCCCACGGTCGGAGCTGCTGTTTGCTCCAGTAAAATCGGCGACTCAAAAGGCGCCCAAAGGAGCAAAGAGCACCTCTGGCTCACGAGGACTTTGCACCGTGGGGATCGGCCTGAAGAGGGCACCCACGGCTCCTCCAGGTTTTTAAACTAAATCGCCACTTTCCCAGGCCCTTTTCAAGCCACCGGGAGCACCCGCATTTGGGGGGGGGGGGAGGAGCAGACACAAAACGACTCAAAACATCCTTAGAACCCTCCGGCCAACTGACCAAACGAGCTCATAAGAACATAAGAGAAGCCCATGTTGGATCAGGCCAATGGCCCATCCAGTCCAACACTCTGGGTCACACAGTGGCCAAAAACACCAGGGGCCATCAGGAGGTCCAGCAGTGGGGCCAGGACACTAGAAGCCCCTCCCACTGCCCCCCAGCACCAAGAATAGAGTGCATCACCTGCCCCAGACATAAGAACATAAGAGAAGCCAATGCTGAATCAGGCCAATGGCCCATCCAGTCCAACACTCTGGGTCACACAGTGGCCAAAAACACCAGGGGCCATCAGGAGGTCCAGCAGTGGGGCCAGGACACCAGAAGCCCCTCCCACTGCCCCCCCCCAGCACCAAGAATAGAGTGCATCACCTGCCCCAGACATAAGAACATAAGAGAAGCCAATGCTGAATCAGGCCAATGGCCCATCCAGTCCAACACTCTGGGTCACACAGTGGCCAAAAACACCAGGGGCCATCAGGAGGTCCAGCAGTGGGGCCAGGACACCAGAAGCCCCTCCCACTGCCCCCCCAGCACCAAGAATAGAGTGCATCACCTGCCCCAGACATAAGAACATAAGAGAAGCCAATGTTGAATCAGGCCAATGGCCCATCTAGTCCAACACTCTGTCACACAGCGGCCAAAATATACCAGGTGCCATCAGGAGGTCCAGCAGTGGGGGCCAGGGCACCAGAAGCCCTCCCACTGCTGCCCCCTCCAGCACCAAGAATAGAGTGCATCACCTGCCCCAGACTGAGAGTTCCCATCTATACCCTGTGGCTAAGAGCCACTGATGGACCTCTGCTCCAGATGTTTATCTAATTCCCTCTTGAAACTGTCCATGCTTGTAGCTGCCACCACCTCCTGTGGCAGTGAATTCCATGTGTCAATCACTCTTTGGGTGAAGAAGTATTTCCTTTTATCTGTTCTAACCCGACTGCTCAGCAATTTCATGGAGTGCCCACGAGTTCTTGTATTGTGAGAAAGGGAGAAAAGTACTTCTTTCTCAACCTGCTCAATCCCATTCATAATCTTATAAACCTCGATCGTGTCACCCCTCAGCCGTCGTTTCTCCAAGCTAAAGAGCCCCAAGCGCTTTAACCTTTCTTCATAGGGAAGGTGTTCCAACCCTTTTATCATTCTAGTTGCCCTTCTCTGCACTTTTTCCAGTGCTGTAATATCCTTTTTGAGATGTGGTGACCAGAACTGTACACAGTATTCCAAATGAGGTCACACCAGGCGTAACAAGGTAAACTGCATGGGATGCCAAGACTCAAGCCTGCCAGGAAGCCCCAGCCGGGGGACTCCGGAGCCTTCACTTAGAGGCAGTGTGGTGTACTAGTTAAGACAGAGGTGACGAACCCATTTGTTACGAGGGCCAGATCCGATATAAATGTCACTCTTGTCGGTCCGGGCCGCGTGCGCCATAAAATGTAATGTCAGGTACCAGAGATATAACCCTTATAAAGGACACGGGCAAACCCAGTTAACAATATTACTTTTTTACTCAAAATATAAACAAAAGCAATCGATTCCTAGCAGTGGAAGCGACTGATTTACCGGGGAGCCCACAAAAGCCCCGATAAATGTATTCAATTATATGTAAGACTAGGTTTTCTCGCCAAAGGATACCGAGAGTACATTATATCTCCATCCATGCCAGTCGTTTGTGGGCCAGGTAGGAGCTCTGGATGGGCCAATTCTGGCCCCTGGGCCTTATGTATGACACCCCTGGTCTAGGTTCTGGGGAAACCCAGGTTCGAATCCCCACTCATGTCATGGAACCTCGCTGGTTGGCCTTGGGCCAGTCACACACTCTCAAGCCTAACCTACCTCACAGGGTTGTTGCGAGAATAAAACAGAAGGGAGGAGGAGAATGGAAGCCCCTTTGGGTCTCCATTAGGAGAAAAGAAAGATAGAAATAAAAGGAAATTAATGAATTTCAAGATCCGGCCCCCCGAAAGGGGAAAGGCGCTCAGAAACACACGCCTACGGATCCCTGCCCTTCACGTCAGCAGGACCAAGCCCAGCCAGGGCAGCAAAGTCCCGTGTGTGTGTCTCCCTCACCCCGCCACCTTTCACGTACCCAGCCGGTGTCTCCCTTTGGCTTCTGCTCGCTCTTTGGCGTCAAAATACCAGACCGTGATGGCGTACCTGCAGAAGAAAGAGGCACAAGGGAAGAGGTGGGCAGGAGCAGAGCCGGCCTTCTCCAGAGTAAGGGTGTCAAGGAGCAGATCTGGGGTGCCATTCCGTGGGGCCAGAGGTGGGGGGATCTGCTCTGCACCCGCTTGGGCAGTTCCTGTTCACAAGCACAGGGTTTCTGCAAGAGACATCCCCCCCCCGCAGTGTAATGGGCCCCAGGTTAATGAGCAGAATCCCACCTGGATTCTCCCTCGGGGTGCCAAACCACACGCACTTTCCTCGCGTCTTCCCGAAGTCCTAGTGAATCGGACACACGACGCAAATTCTGTGCTCAGAACTCAATTCTCAGGTGTATGGGGGCGGAATTTGAATAAGGACCATGGAGAGTGGGGAGAGGGGGGCTTGAGCCCCCCTTTGGATTTTTCTCCCAACCTGAAAGAGGTCCAGGGGGCACTCTTTGCACTGTTTGGGGCATATGATTATCAGAAGAGCCCTGCTGGATCAGAGCAGTGGTCCATCTAGTCCAGCATCCTGTCTCACTTAGTGGCCAGCCAGTTCCTCTGGAGGGCCAGCAACAGGGCAGAGAGGCCGAGGCCTTCCCCTGAGGAGAACCTCAGAAGAGCCCTGCTGGATCAGAACAGTGAGGGTCCCTCTAGTCCAGCATCCTGTCTCACTTAGTGGCCAGCCAGTTCCTCTGGAGGGCCAGCAACAGGGCAGAGAGGCCGAGGCCTTCCCCTGAGGAGAACCTCAGAAGAGCCCTGCTGGATCAGAACAGTGAGGGTCCCTCTAGTCCAGCATCTTGTCTCACTTAGTGGCCAGCCAGTTCCTCTGGAGGGCCAGCAACAGGGCAGAGAGGCCGAGGCCTTCCCCTGAGGAGAACCTCAGAAGAGCCCTGCTGGATCAGACCAGTGAGGGTCCATCTAGTCCAGCATCCTGTCTCACTTAGTGGCCAGCCAGTTCCTCTGGAGGGCCAGCAACAGGGCAGAGAGGCCGAGGCCTTCCCCTGAGGAGAACCTCAGAAGAGCCCTGCTGGATCAGAACAGTGAGGGTCCCTCTAGTCCAGCATCCTGTCTCACTTAGTGGCCAGCCAGTTCCTCTGGAGGGCCAGCAACAGGGCAGAGAGGCCGAGGCCTTCCCCTGAGGAGAACCTCAGAAGAGCCCTGCTGGATCAGACCAGTGAGGGTCCCTCTAGTCCAGCATCCTGTCTCACTTAGTGGCCAGCCAGTTCCTCTGGAGGGCCAGCAACAGGGCAGAGAGGCCGAGGCCTTCCCCTGAGGAGAACCTCAGAAGAGCCCTGCTGGATCAGACCAGTGAGGGTCCATCTAGTCCAGCATCCTGTCTCACTTAGTGGCCAGCCAGTTCCTCTGGAGGGCCAGCAACAGGGCAGAGAGGCCGAGGCCTTCCCCTGAGGAGAACCTCAGAAGAGCCCTGCTGGATCAGAACAGTGAGGGTCCCTCTAGTCCAGCATCTTGTCTCACTTAGTGGCCAGCCAGTTCCTCTGGAGGGCCAGCAACAGGGCAGAGAGGCCGAGGCCTTCCCCTGAGCAGAACATCAGAAGAGCCCTGCTGGATCAGACCAGTGAGGGTCCATCTAGTCCAGCATCCTGTCTCACTTAGTGGCCAGCCAGCTTCTCCGGAGGGCCAGCAACAGGGCAGAGAGGCCGAGGCCTTCCCCTGATAAGGACTTCAGAAGAGCCCTGCTGGGTCAGACTAGGGAGGGTCCATCTAGTCCAGCATCCCATCTCACACAGTGGCCAACCAGTTCCCCTCCAACAAACAGGGCAGAGATACCAAGGCCTTCCCCTGAGAAGAACACCAGAAGAGCCATGCTGGATCAGACCAGGGAGGGTCCACCTAGTCCACCATCCCATCTCACACAAGAGCCCACCAGTTACTCTGGAGGGCCAACAACAGGGCAGAGAGGTCGAGGCCTTCCCCCGATAAGGACATCAGAAGAGCCCTGCTGGATCAGACCAGGAAGGGTCCACCTAGTCCACCATCCCGTCTCACACAGCGGCCAACCAGTTCCCCACCAACAAACAGGGCAGAGAGGCCGAGGCCTTCCCCTGAGAAGAACCTCATTAGAGCCCTGCTGGGTCAGACCAGGGAGGGTCCATCTAGTCCAGCATCCTGTCTCACACTCAGAGGCCAGCCAGTTCCTCTGGAGGGGCAACAACAGGGCAGAGAGGCTGAGGCCTTCCCCTGAGAAGAACCTCAGAAGAGCCCTGCTGGATAACACCAGTGAGGATCCATCTAGTCCAGCATCCCATCTCACACAGTGGCCAACCAGTTCCCCTCCAACAAACAGGGCAGAGAGGCCGAGGCCTTCCCCTGAGAAGAACCTCAGAAGAGCCCTGCTGGGTCAGACCAGGGAGGGTCCATCTAGTCCAGCATCCTGTCTCACACTCAGAGGCCAGCCAGTTCCTCTGGAGGGGCAACAACAGGGCAGAGAGGCTGAGGCCTTCCCCTGAGAAGAATCTCAGAAGAGCCCTGCTGGATAACACCAGTGAGGATCCATCTAGTCCAGCATCCCATCTCACACAGTGGCCAACCAGTTCCCCTCCAACAAACAGGACAGAGATATCAAGGCCTTCCCCTGAGAAGAACACCAGAAGAGCCATGCTGGATCAGACCAGGGAGGGTCCAACTAGTCCACCATCCCATCTCACACAGCGGCCAACCAGTTCCCCTCCAACAAACAGGGCAGAGAGGCCGAGGCCTTCCCCTGAGAAGAACCTCAGAAGAGCCCTGCTGGGTCAGACCAGGGAGGGTCCATCTAGTCCAGCATCCTGTCTCACACTCAGAGGCCAGCCAGTTCCTCTGGAGGGGCAACAAACAGGGCAGAGAGGCCGAGGCCTTTCCCTGATAAGAATACTCAAAAGAGCCCTGCTGGGTCAGACCAGGGAGGGTCCATCTAGTCCAGCATCCTGTCTCTCACTCAGAGGCCAGCCAGTTCCTCTGGAGGGGCAACAAACAGGGCAGAGAGGCCGAGGCCTTTCCCTGATAAGAATACCAAAAGAGCCCTGCTGGGTCAGACCAGGGAGGGTCCATCTAGTCCAGCCTCCTGCCTCGCACAGTGGCCGGAGAACAAATGTAAAGAGAACAGTCGTGAGGGTCTGACCCACAGATCAAGCAGTCAACAAGACTTGCAAAGAAGACGCTTTCTGTGTATTATGGTCAACAAGCACTACAACACCATAAACAGATTCCTTCAAATCATAAGAAAATCCTAGTGTGAAAATACATCCTCAATGTCGTCTCCGGATTATATAACAACGTTTCAAAATTGGATCTTCCTCAGGAAACATCAGATTAGTACAAAAGCTCTCTTGCTCATAAAGTGCTTTACAAAAAATCAGGAAAGATAATCCTTTCAGATAAGGACGCTGATCTCAACAAGTATTCAGGCTCAAATATGCCGCTAAGCTTCTAATGGATCCCAGGCGTCTCACGACTGTTTCCTTTACATTTGTTCTCTGATTAGGTCATGATCGTCCACACTTGTCTTGACACTTAGTGGCCAACCAGTTCCTCTGGAGGGACAACAACAGGACACAGCCTGCCTTGAGCACGGAAGCTCACAGCTTGAATAAACCTTTGCTGGTCTTAAAGGTGCCACTGGACTCCAAATTTGTTCTACTACATCCCCTGGGAGCACAAAAGAAACACCACTGACTGAAATAAACAAATTAACAAGTCTTATAATAATCATATAAGCATAACAGCAAATGTAATACAATTCAAATGAATAGGCCAAAGTGCAATAATGACCATACATAAAGCATATGAGACTGGGTCCCATTACAGCCATGCTTGAATAAGAATTATTCGAAACGTGGCATCCGGATTACGCGTCGGCTTTTCATGGCTCAGAAAATCTGATGACTTGCACTTCAATTTGGACTCTGATAATTGTTTCTAGGGAGCTGCGGTGGCTCAAGTGGTTAAGACACTGAACTGCAGGCTGTGGAAGGTCGGTAGTTCAGCAGTTCAAGACCCGTGAGTGTCGCATGACGGGGTGAGCTCCCGTCTCTAGTTCCAGCTCCTGCCAACCTAGCAGTTCGAAAGCAAGAAATTGCAAGTAGATAAATAGGTACCACTTCAGTGGGAAGGTAACAGCGTTCCGTGCGCCTTGGTGTTTAGTCATGCCGGCCACATGACCACGGAAACGTCTTCGGACAGCGCTGGCTCTTCGGCTTTGAAACGGAGATGAGCACCGCAACCCTAGAGTCGGATTCGACTGGCTTTCGAGCAAGGGAACCTTTACCTTTACCTTTAATTGTTTCTATATTGAAGTAGATACTTGGAAAGACTATAGACTGTGCCTTTTCTCATATGCTTTATGTATGCTCATTACTGCACTTTGGCCTATTCATGTATGCTCCCAGTTCTGGACACTGGCTCCCCCCCCCTTTTTTGCTACTACATCCCCTGACAGACGACACATCTGTTTCCTAACAGAGGAAACAGCCCCCTCCCGGCCATCTCAGGTCAGGAAAATGGTGCAGGGGAAGGCCGCGGACCCTTCGCCCTCACTCGCCACGGCCCCGATCCAAATCGGCCCCCGCCAGAGGCGCTGCCCCAAGTTGGAGAGGCAAACCCAGGAGCACGGTTCCCTCCCCCCCGGCAGCCCTCACCTCGTGGCGTAGGCCGGCTTCACTTCATGGGGGTTGCGCCGGTCCGACCAGAAGAGGAGCAGCCGGTCGAAGATGGGCTCGATGTTGGCGACCACCTGCCGCCCTTCGGGGTAGATCTGCAGGATCCCGCCGTGAACCTGGAAGAGGGGTGAAAAGAAGGTCCTTCAGCAGCTGGGGCTGGGATTCGGGGCGGGGGCCTGTCAGCACAGCCCCTGAACTCACCAAGGCAGAAGGGGGGCAGTGCCCCCACACACACACACACAGACAGAGAGAATGTCCCACAGAGCCCAGATGCTGGGGATGGAAACGTGGCGGGGAATTCAGGGTAATGCCCCAAGCACTAGTCGCTCTTGTGGAAGGAGAGGGGCTGAACCTTGGACACACATGAAGCTGCCAGTTTGGTGTCGTGGTTAAGTGCTCGGACTCTAATCTAGGAGAACCGGGTTTGATTCCCCACTCCTCCACATGCAGCTGCTGGATGACCTTGGGCAAGCCATAGTCCTGTCAGAGCTGTTCTTGAAAAAGAGCAGTTTCTGTCAGAGCTCTCTCAGCTCCACCTACCTCCCAGGGTGCCTGTTGTGGGAAGGGGGAGGGAAAGGATTTTGTAAGCCGCTCTGAGATTCCTTTGGGTAGTGAAGGGCCAGGAGGTATCAATCCAATCTCTTTTTCTTCTCTAATCTGGGAGAAGCAGGTTTGATTCCCCACTCCTCCTCCCCTTGCACCTGGCTGGATGACCTTGGGCAAGCCATAGTTCTGACAAGAGCTGTCGTTGAAAAAGAGTAGTTTCTGTCAGAGCTCTCTCAGCCCCACCTACCTCACAGGGTGTCTGTTGTGGGGAGAGGAAGAGAAAGGAGACTGTCAGCCGCTCTGAGACTCCCTTGGGTAGTGAAGGGTGGGGTGGAAATCCAAACTCTTTTCTTCTTCTTCTTCTACTGACTCAGACCCTCGGTTGGTCCGTCAAGGTCAGCCTTGTCTACCCAGGCTGGCAGCCGCTCTCCAGGGCCTCAGGCTGAGAGCGATCGTCCACACCACCTCCTGCATTTTCCTTTTAGCCAGAGACAGAGCCTGGGACCTTCCGCGTGACAAGCAGCTGCTCTTAGCCACAGCCCCTCCCTGATGACTTTGGAGGCCGGGCGGATTCACCCTCCGTTCCCCTCTCGCCATGCTCTCGTCCCCAGACCGAACTCCCCCAGGTTCAAACCACAGAGGATACCCTGAAAGCCATCATGGGGGTGGGCAGTTGATGGCGGAAGGCTCAGCCAGCTGGCGGGCTTTTGATGTATGTCTCCCTCCCTCACAGGGTTGTTGTTAGAATCAAACAAGTGGGGACCCACAAGGAACTTGCGGGAGCGGCTATCCCATTCCCCGCAGCTCCTCGGCTTCTTCCCCTCTCCCCCTACTTCTCTCACACTCTCTCTCCTTCCTGCCACCCCTTTTCTCTCTCACTCTCTCCCCCTCCGTGCCTGTCACTCCCTTTCTGCCCCCACCCCATCACTCCTTCTGCCTCCCCATCCTCCCTGCCTCCCAGCGGCAGCGGCAGCGGCAGCAGCTCTCCAGGAATCACCACAGATTGTCCAAGTGCAGGCATCGATCTCCTTCCCGCCCAACAGCCAACCTACCTTTCTCTGCCCCTCCGTCTTTGGCTTTCTGCCTCCTTTCCCCCTGCAGCTTCTACTGAGGAAAACTACGGTCTTTCTCCACAGCGGGGACTGAAGCAGTTTACATTATTCTCTCCTCTTTTTTATCCACACAACAACCCTATGAGGTAGGTTAGGCTGAAAGTCTGTGACTGGTCCAGAATCACTCAGCAAGATGGGGACCTAAACCTGGGTCTCGCAAACCCTACTCTGAAGCTCTGGCCGTTATACTTCGCTGCTGTTGAACAGCAGCAAGCAGCCAGGCCTAGTGGAAGCATGGAAGTTAGGTGGTATCAGGGCACCCAGAGGGTGCTGCCAGGCCTAGGTTTGCCAGCCTCCAGGTGGGACCTGGAGATCCCCCAGAATGACAACAGAGATCTGTCCCCCCTGGAGAACATGGGTGGACTCTCAGGCATTATATCCAGGTGAGGCTTCTCCCCTCCCTAAACTCTACACTCTTCAGACTTCACCACAGAAGCTCCAGTCCCAGGCCTGGCTCCAAACCCCTTGCTATTTAGCCATTCATATTGCAGGTAGAATCTTCCCCAATCCAAGGTCCAGTTCTGCTTTTTGCTTCCTCTCCCCCTACCCCACCGGCTATCTCTCACTGTCGATCTGGTGGGGGCCTGGAGCAGATCCCTGTGGAGGCCATTTCAAAAGGTAGGGGGGGATTCAACCCTCCCTGAGGCTTTTAAAAAACATTCTGGATTTTTCTGCAGGACCATAGAGTCCCCCGAGTCTGTAGAAAAACCAGCTGGGGGAAAGTATGCCCCCTATCTGTGGAACTAAGTATCCGCACAGAGAGGGGACTATTAAGAATTAGATATATACATGAGAACTTATTTTTTTTAAAAAAACAAGAAGAGCAAGAGAAATGACCCAACCAGACCCACAACCCCACTGTCTCCCAGGCCTAACTTGTCTCAGCTGGTTCACACAGAGGCATCGCCACGGGGCAACGCTCCAACCCAAATCCAGAAATCAGGAACTCTGGGGCCGAGAGCCACCCTCTCCAAAGCGGTTCTGCCTGCCCCGCTTCCGCGTCTCCTCCCGACTTCTATTTCTTACCTGCAGCTGCAGGCAGAACCCAGGAGCCCCTTCTCTAGATGGGGGCTCAACCCACACATCCCTGTGTGAAACCCCTCCTCCATGACCAATGTGGGGGACAGTGCTGAAAGAAAGGCACTCTGCACATGTTCAGGAGCACACACTGGTTTTGCTTGTGCCTTAAATGCCCTGCACCCCGCTCTGATTTCTTCTCCCGCAAACCGCCCCGGAGTTCCTAGATCGGAGGCCGCTCTAGTGCTGACCACAGCGCCCGTAGAACCCAGGCATCCCAAACTGACCTCTGCCGAACCTGACAATCTGACCCAGGAGTCCTGAACAAACCCTGAAGGCTGGAGAGGTGGGGACAGAAGGTGTGGGGAGGGGGCGCTCTTGCATCAGTGGGGAAATGTTGGGGCCATGCATGAGACTCGTGGGGAGGTGGGGGGGGTGACCAGTGCAGACCCCCACGACCTACCTTGCTATCCCAGTGCCGGTTTAGGTAATAAATGCAGGTGACGCAGCGTCCGTCCCCGTTGGGGTTGTCCACGTGCCGCACGTAACCCATGCCGTTGCCGGGGTAACATGCCACCATGGCCTGGAGGGGGAGGGGGGACGAGAGAGGAGGGGGGGTTCATTCCCAGGGACAGAGAGGACCAGGCAACTCACAGGTCCCTGGACACCCCCAAACTGGAGGCGGCCACTGGGGGGGCCAGGTGGGGAGGACTCCAGACTCACCTGCTGTGTGGCTTCTTCTGTGGACGAATAAGCAGCGTGCGGGAGGAGGAAGTGGGGAGGGGGGTGCGCAAACAGACCGGGAACAGAACACGAGAGGGGACGGGTTGCATGCACAGTTTCCAAAAATTAAAATGCGCCAGGGCTTTGGCACTAAATAAGCACTGCTGGCTACTTGCTGTATGGAACCACTCATAATATCTGACAAACCTGATGAATCTATTATTTCCCCCCCTACCCCTTCTCCCCTTCTGTATCCCACCTTTCTTTAAAAAACCTAAATCGAAGCAAGCATCGCTGGCACTCTACATATGCTCAGAGCAGTGTTCCCTCTAAGCTGAGTCAGTGTGAGACAGCTCACAGTTCTTTAGCCTCTGGCTCACACGTTTCTGTCTTAGCTCAGGACGGAGGGCTCCGGAGCAAACTAATTTGTGCAGTAGATTGCTCACAACTTTTGATGCCAGGATCTCACGAAGTAGAACTTCTGCTCACAAGACTCCAGAGCTGAGAGGCAGCGTTGGCTCAGAGTTCCACCCCTGCCAGCCTTCAGGTGTCCGGCTGCCGAGCACGGGGCCTCCAGCGGAGCAAACCTTAACCCAAGAGCCACCCCACCAAACTGCACAGCGGAGCCCCCTGTCCTCTGGGGGGGGCCACCTCCCAATTCACAGTGCACAAGGTTACAAGCAGCCCACCTTGCAAAGCAGAGCACAGCGCCAGCCCCCACCCTCCCCGACCTTCAATTACGGTTGCCAGATCTGGGTTGGGAAACAGCTGGAGATTTTGGGGGGTAGAGACTGAGGAGGGAGGGGTCAGGGAGCGGCTGCAGCAGGGCACAACGCCCTTCCAAAACAGCCATTTTCTCCACAGGGGCAGATCCCTGTTATCTGCAGAGCATTTATAACAGCGGGAAATCTCCAGCCACCAACTGGCGGTTGGTAACCCAACCTTCGATGCCCTCTGCAAAGGCAGGGACTCTGCACATGCTCGGAGGCACACATCACTGGGCGATGCCAGAGCTAAGACCCCTGAGAAACGGGGTCATGACCTGCAGAAAATAAAAGTCTTAAGACTCATTCGTCTAATAAATGTTGGAAATGCAAAAATAAGGTGGGTTCCTTCTAGCACACTTGGTGGACATGTGATAAAACCAAGAAATTTTGGATTGAGATTCATGCTATGTTACTGCAGATCAATGCTCCTTCTAAGCTGCGGAGTTGTGAGCAAAAATTCTACTTTGTGAGCCACTGGCATTAAAGCTGTGAGCGAGCAACTTGGCTACTGCATAAATTAGTTTGCTCTGGAGCCCACCTTCCTGAGCTGAGGCAAAAATGTGTGAACTGGAGGCTAACAAACTCTGAGCTAGCTCACACTAACTCAGCTCAGAGGGAACACTGTTGCAGGCAAAAATGTGTGAACTGGAGGCTAACAAACTCTGAGCTAGCTCACACTAACTCAGCTTAGAGGGAACACTGTTGCAGGCAAAAATGTGTGAACTGGAGGCTAACAAACTCTGAGCTGGCTCACACTAACTCAGCTTAGAGGGAACACTGTTGCAGGCAAAAATGTGTGAACTGGAGGCTAAAAAACTCTGAGCTAGCTCACACTAACTCAGCTTAGAGGGAACACTGTTGCAGATACTCGGAGTCCATATTCCTTTTAAGCCAGAATTATTTTTGCTAAATGTAATATCAGACCATTTTCAGAAGCCAGATACATACTTGATCATTCACATACTGACTGCTGCTAGGATTGTATTTGTGAGTATGTAGAAGAAAGGAGAAATACCAACTATAAAGGATATTATTTAGTAAGTTGATGGAAGTGGCCGAAATGGATCGTTTGACAATCAGGCTTCAAGGAAGAGGAGAGAGAGCTTTTCAAAACATTTGTTTAAGATTTTATGTTTGGATGGGGTGGGGGGAAAGAATATTTAACTTTAATTACGGCTTTGATTAGAATATAATTGACTCATATGAGTAATGAGCGATGCGTATTCAGATGGGACCTTTATGTCTGTGTGTTTGGAATTATTTTCCTAAACTTAATGAAAATGAATAATTAAAAAGAGAGAGAGAGAGACTTGACAGTAATGGGGCATGGGGGGGTGAGGGGGTGAAGTGGAGTTCAGGGGGGCAAAAGAGATTGAGAGTTTCTTTTTTAAAAAATAGCTATACACGAGGGGACAGCAGAGAGAACAGTTTGCTCCCAGGTAACGGGGGGAGGGAGAGGCAGCTCTGTTGTCCCCCCCCAAAAAAATAAGCCAGCGGAAATATCTCAAAGCCAGCGCTCTGCAATCCAGGCTGCAGCTTGCCCTGAGATGCCCCGGCCTCCTCCGTCTCCCCCCCAAGAAGAGCCGCAGCCAATCAGCACTGCAGAAGTGGGGAGGGGGAGAGGAGGAGGAGGAGGAGGAGGAGGGGAAAGACAGCCCCCCCCCGTCTTGCCACACTTCCCTTGTCAGAGAGGCCGGCGCGTCCTGTTCCAGGGAGTGAAAAGGACATCTAGTCCCCGCGGCGACGATGACAAGGAGGCAGGATCCGCTCCAAACCGGGCCACAAACAGCCCACGTGGGGCGTCCCCGGCAGGGTCACCCGAGGACAACCACCACGGTGTGCTCCTCGCACTATTCCCCTCCCCACCCCCAGCCGCTCTGCAGTACACAAGTGAGAGGACTCAGAAGGAGCCGGTGAGTTCCCCCCACCCTCCCTGCGGCCCCTCTTCCTCACTTGGGGGGCTGGCGGTTACGGTCAGTGCTCCCTCCAAGCTGAGTTAGTGTGAGCGAGGTCACAGTTCTTTAGCCTCCGGCTCACAGCGTTTTTGCCCTCCTTCAGGAAGGATGGGGCTCCAGAGCAAACTTCATTTATGCGGCAGCCAAGTCAGCTTGCTCTCCACTTTGACGCCAGCAGCTCACAAAGTAGAATTTTCACTCACAGAGCTCACAGCTTGGAGGGAGCGCTGGTTTTGATCACGACCAGTCCAGAGTGGGGCCGGGGACCCAGGAGTCCAGGCTTGCAGTTCACACACACACACACAGCACAAGCAATAAAGCCGCTTTCCCGCCCACCCCTTGCCTGCATTAAGACCTCATCACGCTGCCAAACGGATCCAAGACATGGACTCAAGAGTCCGCTCTGCATTCCCTCCTGAACTACCACCCCCCCCCAGCTCTCGGGCGGCTTTGTCCCCCCCACCACCTCGAAGGGCATCACTGCTCCAGTCGGCTGCCTAGAGGGCGGGGAGGAGGAGGGAATGGGGGGGGCGGTTGGAAGCCTAGAGGAATCCCAGGAACAGCCGAAGGCGGGCCAAGTCTTCCCGGAAAACATGGATCACTTTCTCTCCTGGGAAGCCGGCCTCCCCTGCCCCCTCCACCAGGCAGATCTTGTGACTGGCTGCACCCTTCACACACACATAACCCAGGCCTGTGCCCACTGCCAAAGCTGGAGCGGGGGGGGTAAAAAGGGGGGACGACACACAACTGCTCCAATTTCACTCAGGTTGTTTTCCCAGCGACTATATCACCTCCTGCAGTTTTTGTGCAGGAAGAAATCCCCCCCCCATAGCAAGAACCATGCTGGAAACAAACGGAAGATGTTGCCAGATGGGCACAAGTGGCCCCATTTTGGAGCGTGCGGGTCTCAGCAAGCCCCCTCCCCAAGGCAAGGATAAGCCCCCACCCACCCACCCACCCCCCGCAGCCACTGAGATGGCCAAGAAGATGAACATAAGAACATAAGAGAACATAAGAGAAGCCAGTGTTGAATCAGGCCAATGGCCCGTCCAGTCCAACACTCTGTCACACAGCGGCCAAAATATACCAGGGGCCATCAGGAGGTCCAGCAGTGGGGCCAGGGCACTAGAAGCCCTCCCACTGCTGCCCCCTCCAGCACCAAGAATAGAGTGCATCACCTGCCCCAGACTGAGAGTTCCCATCTATACCCTGTGGCTAATAGCCACTGATGGACTTCTGCTCCATATGTTTCTCTAATGCCCTCTTGAAACTGTCCATGCTTGCAGCTGCCACCACCTCCTGCGGCAGTGAATTCCAAGTGTTAATCACTCTTTAGGTGAAGAAGTATTTCCTTTTATCTGTTCTAACTTTAATTACGGGACGCAGGGAAACCAACCAGGCTCCCCAGGCAGGCGAGACCCAGGGGGAAAGCTTTGGGGACGGCGTGGGGGTGGGGTGGGGGCTCGGGCAGGTCGGAGCCTGGCCCTGAAGGATCAGAGCCCCCTCTCTGTGCAGTTCGGCAGGAAGATGCCCCCACGCTGGCCCCGGGGTGAGTCTCCTCTGCCCAAGAACCAGCCACGTTGGGTGGATAGCGAGTGGCGCTCTGGGGTCAAAGGTGGGCACGCAAGAGGAAACCGGCACCACCGGAAAGCGCCCACGGGGAGAGGAATTTGCCTGTTGTTGCCTAGGCAACCCCAGCAGGAACCAAATGGGGGGGGGCTCTTTTCCCTGTTCATGGCCATCAGCTGGGGGGGGCTCTGCCCACAGATTTGGGGAGGGGAGAGGACGGTCCCCAAGTTCTGCGGACTCTTCCTCCTGGCCTCAGAAATCCCAAGCCGCTCTTGACCTCTTAAGCTATGGAGTCTCATGAACAAAAAATTCTCCTTTGTGAGCTTTACTGGCACTGAAGTTGTGGGTGAGCGATTTGGCTGCTGCATAGATGAGTTTGCTCTGGAGCCCTCCCTTCCTGAGCAAGGACAAAAATGTGTGAGCCGGAGGCTAAAAAAACTGTGAGCTAGCTCGCACTATCTCGGCTTAGAGGGAACACACTGCTCTTGAGGAAAGCCCCGTTGTGGGCCAGCTCTCTGAAAACAAAATGGCAGGAAGAGAAACCAAAGCAGCCTGGCAGTAGCGCACTTCCAGCACCCAGAGAAGCAGGTGGCTGTGGATACTAAATTTGTATGCTGGCACTCTGCACATGCTTAGGTGCACACATGTGCACACAGGGTTTGTGGAGAAGTCCCAACTTCAGGCCAGGAAGTGCATCAAGCCAAGCAACCCCTCCCTATTCTTCTGGTCGCTCTACCGCAGAGCCCTCCGACGCCAGGACCCCAGCATGAACGCTTGGGGGGCAGGCAGAGCAAGAAATGCCGGAAAGGAGCAGCCATTGCTGTTGAGTTGAAGGGGGGAGGGAGAGGCGCCTTTCCAGAGCAGCAAGAGAACGGGGATGAGACCCTTTGCGCAAGCAAGAAGTGAAATTCCATGTTCTGAACGGGTGGGCCTTGAGCCCCCTAACTCCAAACACTGTGCAAGAATGGGCCGCAGTGCCTCGCTGCCTGATGGAGTTGTGCACTGTGCATGCTCAGAGACAGTCTTCCCAGGGCTCTGCTTGGCGCCCTCCAATCAGTTCAGTATGCCCCTGACCCCTGTGAAGACCAGCAGCGAAAGGGAGCCGATGAGTGCTCAACTGCCCCCCGCCCCCACCCCCCACACACATGTCCATCCATCCACCCCACGATGCAGAAGGTGCCGCCTTCACACCCTGCCGACTCCCCCCAACCCGGGAAGCGGAAAAGACCCACAAGGAGGAGCAAGAAAAACTGATCCAGCTCAGGGGGAATAAATTAGCAAGTATGGGGGGGGGGCAAGACAGTGCCCCCCCGTCTGTCCTGCCACCGGCCTTGAGAGTCTTACAGGGGCAGACCTTGGTGCCAATGACCCCAGGAGTGACAGGATGCCCAAGTGCATGGCTTTGGGCTTTGGGATGCAAGCCCACCTTTTGCATGCGGGGGGGGGGGCGGGAATACAAGCAGGAGGCTTTGGGCCCGGGAAGCCAGACCGAGAGGGAGCCTGCCCTCCCCCCTACTGCTGGGGGGGGGCTCTCCTCTCCGGCCCCCAGTCCCGAGCCACGCTTTTCCCCTCCCTCCAAGCTGAGTTCGTGTGTGCCAGCTCACAGTTTTTTAGCCTCCGGCTCGCCCATTTTTGTCTGGGCTCGGGGAGGACGGGGCTCCAGAACCGACTCATTTGTGCAGCGGCCAACGCGCTCGCCCGCCGCTTCTAGGGCCAGGAGCTCCCCAGACCCCCGCCCCCCTCCCCGCGGCCGGCCGGCCGGCCGGCCCGCCCGACTCACCTTGGTGCGCCCGGAGACGCGGTAGCGGCCGAGGCGGCCGGCGCAGTGGCGGATGAGCTGGTCGACGCGGGCGACGAGGGCGCCGATGGCCTGGCAGCCGGGCTCGCGGCCCTCCACCCAGGCGACCTGGTCCCCGCGGAGGCCGCCGGAGGGCGCGGCGCCGGAGGGCCCGGCCAGCTGCCCGGCGCGGAACTTGCCCCCGCGGTGGAGGCCGCCCACCTCGGCCAGGACCCGCGCCCCCAGCGCCTCGCCCAGGAAGCCGTCCTTCACGCACAGCCCGCACCACGCCAGGCACGGCGCCACGTACTCCCGCGCCAGCCGACCCGCCGCCACCCGGGGCCCCCCAGCCGCCGCCGCCGCCTCCTCCGGCTGCTCCTGCGGCTCCTGCTGCGGCTCCTGCTCCCGCGGCTCCGGCTCGGCCCGCGCCCGCTTGGCCGCCGCCCCGTCCTCGCCCGCCGCCTCCTCCCTCCGCCGGCGCTTGGGCTCGGCCGGCCCGCTCAGCGCCAGCCACAGCAGGCCCCCGACGGCGGTAGCGGCCCCGCGGCCCCCCGGCCCCAGGCGCGTCTCCCGGCCCATGGCGGCGCGGCGCGGGAAGCCTACGGGCGCCGAGGGGCCGGCCTCCTCCGCCATGCGGCCGCGGCGACGTCCCCGGGGCCGGCCGGAGGAGCCATCGCGCCGCGGGCCGGGCCGGCGCTTCCCGGGAGGCGGGGGCAGCAGCGGTCACGGCGGGGCCATGGCGGGGGCGCTCCGGGGGCCTCCGACTCCTCCCCTGGGGAAGAAACCAGACAGAGGCGGGGGCCCGGGTGAGGCTGGACCGCCCGCCCGCCCGCCCGCCCGCCCCAGCCCCCTGACCCGACCCCAACCGGGACCCCCTCCCCTCCCCTCCCCCCCCGGGGCAGGCCGGGCCGGGCCAGAAGGGAACTCCCGGGAGAGGGAGGGAGGGGACGGAGGGCGGCCCCTCCCCGAACCCTGCCCAGGGAGGCCGGAGCCGAGCGCGCCCTCGCCAGCAGCCGGCCGGCCGGCACGGAGGAGGAGCAGCGGCGGCAAGGAGGAGGGCGAGGACGCCGCGGGCGCTTCCCGCTCCGCGCTCCGGGCAAAGGGGCCAGCCGGCCAGAGAGCCGCCGCTGCCGCACGCAGGCCCCGGTCCGCGCCCCCCGGAGCGAGTCGGTCCCCGCCTGCAAGCTGGAGCCGCAGCGCCCCGGGACTCACCTCGGGGGCGCGCTCCTCCGCCCGCCCGGCTCGCCTCTTCCCTCCCGTTCCCTTCGCCGCCCGGCGGGGCTCGGCGTGCTTCGGCCCGGCCGACCGGCCGGTCTCCCTCCGTCCCGCCCTCCGCTGCCCAGCGGCCGCCTCCGGGGGTCACGCCTCCCGCGGGGGCGCGCGCGCCAAAGGCCTCCCCCGGGGCGGCCGCGCCTCTGGCCATGTGCAGAGGGCGGGGGAGACGCGACTTGGGCCCTCCCCTCTCTCAGCAAGCCCCCCCCGTTGCCCACTTGTCAGCCCCCGTCGGCCACTCCTGGGGTCCCAGCGGGTGGAGCCCCCGGCTCTGCTAGCGCCTCTGCCAGGAGGCTCGTCGACCGCGGATGCCAACTCCGGGTTTGGGTAATTCCTGGAGATTTGGGGGTGGAGCCTGGGGAGGGAAGGCTTTGGAAGCGGGGGGGGCGGGCTCAGCAGGGCATAACGCCATAGAGCCCACCCCCTCCCTAGCAGCCGTTTTCTGCAAGGAAACCGACCCCTGTCGCTCGGAGTCCAGTTCTAATGCCAGATCTCCAGGCCCCACCTGGAAGCTAAGTCAAGGACGAGAGATCACGGGGCAGGCTGAACTTGGTAAGGAAAAACAACTGTGATATGGTAACGAAACCTTGTGTAAAGAAAAATATATATATATTCTTTAACTATCCAGCGAATAACAAGTCATAGAGGTGTTTTCTTTGAAGTAAATTGGTCTCAAGTTTTTCTTTCTGACGGTACAGCGCTCAGTGGACCGTTTCACTCAAGGTTTCATCAGATGAGACCTTACACTAGAAAATATACAGAAATACATGAATTTTTCACCACTTATAAGTCCCAAGGCACCCAAACAGAGATCAGAATACTTTTGTTTTTAAAGGGGAAAAAACCTCAAACAATTCACCCTTTTGTACTCCCTTTCTAGCTCACATCATTTGGTTATGTGAAAAGCAGCTCTCTCTGTGCTGCCCTCTGAAATTCAAGACTGCTTCAGGTGCAGGCTGTCAATCATTAACCCAGGCTTCTAATCCAGACCGAAGGCAGGGGAGGGGGCAGAGAGAGAGAGTCTGCTTCTAACCAGTACCCACAAACACTCAAGGCTATACAAAGGTGAACGGATTTAGTACTAACTTTGTTATGCCTGTTGATGTATGTTGTAAAAAATTTTAATGGTGATTAAATGGTTGGTTTGTAATTCTGGATTCTCAGGGCATGGGTATCCTGTTTTGCAGTTATTATATGTTTTGATATGTTATACTTCCTCTTAATGAACATTTCAAAACTGGGGGAAAAGCAAGGCTATACACAAGCATTTTAAGTTAGTTCTTGTAAAACCAATCCAATTGCGGTATTGAATACAAAACGTTACAAATGTATGATTTGTTATCCACTGGATAATCAAAGAAGATATATTTGTCTTTTAACAAGGTTCATAAGAACATAACAGAAGCCAAAGTTGGATCAGGCCAATGGCCCATCTAGTCCAACACTCTGTCACACAGCGGCCAAAATATACCAGGGGCCATCAGGAGGTCCAGCAGTGGGGCCAGGACACTAGAAGCCCTCCTACTGCTGCCCCCCAGCACCAAGAATAGAGTGCATCACCTGCCCCAGACTGAGAGTTCCCATCTATACCCTGTGGCTCATAGCCACTGATGGACTTCTGCTCCATATGTTTATCCAGTTCCCTCTTGAAACTGTCCATGCTTGTAGCCGCCACCACCTCCTGTGGCAGTGAGTTCCATGCGTTAATCACTCTTTGGGTGAAGAAGGACTTCCTTTTATCTGTTCTAACCCGACTGCTCAGCAATTTCATGGAGTGCCCACCAGTTCTTGTATTGTGAGAGAGGGAGAAAAGTACTTCTTTCTCAACCTGCTCTATCCCATGCACAATCTTTTCTCCATTATCTTATCACCCTTACGCAGTCCCACCTGGAAGCTCTCCCGGCTTGCTCTGATCCAGAGGCCGCCCCCCCCCAAGAGAAGTGTTGTCTTGCTCTGATCGGGCCTTCGGGCTTGTCTCTCTGGTACCCCCAACAGAGCAGGGAAGGACTGTACTGATGCCCCCCCCCCCAGCAGCCCACAGGGGGCTTTCTTGGAGCACTGCGGAGCCAGAGAGAACCTCCCCGGCCCTTTGCCCAAGATGAGCAGCGCATGGCTCCAAAGTCCTGGGCTGCCTGCCACCCCAGGAGCAGGGACCTGGGCTCAAGCCAAGCAGAACTGCTCCTGAGCTAGGAGAGCGACTGCCACCCAGTTAGTCTGCCTGTAGCGGCAGAAAAGAGCAAAAATGCCTCAAAGACGAACACAAATTTGCTTCCGGTACAGCTAGAATGCGATAGATCGAGATGGGGGGCCGTGTCAGGCTGCCTGTAGCCGGAGAAGAGCGCCAGAGTCCCAGCAGCACCTTAAAGAGGAACAATATTTGTGGCAAGGGAGGCGCTTTCGTGAGTCAGGGCGCTCACTTCTTCAGACACAGTGAGAATGCCACGTGGCTCCACACAGGATGCCCACCTTTCCACGGCCGATCTAGAACAGCGTTTTCTGAACTCCTACCCACTGGCACCTCTCCTTTACTTGAGATTCACTGGTGACATTTTTATTGCCTAGACCAGGGGTGTCAAACATGCGGCCCCCAGGGAGTTAAACATGTGGCCCGGGGGGTGGATCAGGCCCCTGGAGGACTTCCATCAGGCCCCGCAGTGGAACTGGCCCTCTCCCGCTTCCAGTTCTGCTGTTGCTACTGCATCATAGCCTGCTTCCCCAGACTCTCTTAGTCACTCAGCCATTTCATGTTTTAACCTGGGTCCTAGACGCATAATTCTGAGCATGAGATTCCTGTGGTGAATCTCAATAAATCAAAAGTAGGTTTGCAGCTGACAGAGCTAATGTTTTAAGCATGCTTTTATTTTAAGTAAAAAAACAATCTTTGTGTTTGTGTCCTTTATAAAGTTCGTATCTCCGCTCCCTGGCATTACATTTTCGGACACACACACAGCCCTAACCCTGGTCTAGACCCGTGGCAATGAAGCCCTCGAGAGAGTCCACCAAACCTTCCCACAACTTCCACCCCCCACCGGCAATCCAACCTTGAATTCCTCTACACAAGAAATGAACTTCCTGGGCACCACCGTACGGATCCACGAGGGACACTTAAGAACCACGTTATACCGGAAACTGGCAGATTGGCAAACGTCTCTGCATGCTTGCAGCCGCCTACCCCAACCACCTCAAGCAACCCGCTGTGTGCAGCAAGCCCTCTACGCTGCAGTCGCATCTGCTCCAGTGCCTCCGAGAGAGAGAGAGATGCAACAGGCATTTCTGCAGCTACGCTGTCCTCCTGAAACGGTGAGAAAGATGACGGGAAAGGCCAAAACGACACCCAGGGACACCCAGCTCGCTACAAGACAAGCCCAAAGGAAATGACAACAGAGCACCGCTGCTGGTCACCTGCGGCTCACAACCCCAGCCAGCGCAGGGCATTGTTTAATGACCTCCAACTCATGCTGGGACAGCGACGCTTCCCTCACACGGGCACTGCTTGCAGGCAGCCTGCTGACCTAAAACAACTTCTCACTCGCAGTGACAGAACTACTTAACAGTAACACGGACTCCGGTGCCAAGGGCTGCAACCAACCACGACGCCAATTTTGCTCTCATGTAGATCCCAGCAACGCCATCCGTGGACCCACCAGCAACCTCAGCCAGGCCACCTCAGGCTCCCGCTCCCCCTCACCCTCTAATCATGTGATTGATGCCACCGCGTGTCAGCCACGCCCTTCCACTCTCTTCGTTGGGCAAACAAGCCAGTCCCGTCAACGAAGAATTAATGGGCATCAGAAACGACAGGATTCAGAAACCAATGGGGGAAACATTTTGACCTTCCAGGACATTCAGCTGCTGACCTAAAAGTAGCAGGTATCTTATGAAGGAATTTCAAAGGGAGATTAGAGACTGCTGAACTGCAACCGATAAGGAAGCTCAAGACAATGCATCCAACCTGAAAAAATTCAATCAAATTCTGCCCTTTGGGGCAGTTAAAAAAGACAATGTATCCAACCTGAACTGAATCGAGATCTAGGTTTCCTGTCTCATTACCAAGGCTGATTTCTCCACATCTACTACCGCTCTGCATACCACATCTAATCCACTCACACCCTGCCATTCAGCACCTGAGGTCACTCCACTTTCCCACGTATAGGACAGACGGACTCCCATCCTAGCAGTATCCGAAGAAGTGACTGCAGTGACTCCCGAAAGCTCCTCCCTGGCCACAAATTTTGTTAGGCTTTAAGGTGCTCCTGGACTCTTGTTCTTTTCTGCTACTGACCAGTTGGCAATGACCACGAGGCTGGCCAAAATCTCTCAGCAGGGCCCTGTGGGCCTTTTCCGTGGCATCTGCCAGGACCCAGGCTTCAGCCTCCTCCCCCCCCGCCACTGAGCCAGTGAGGACATCTCACATGGGGAGGGGGAGGCCCTTGCTGTGGGCTGTTCTGGCCAGAATTCTCCCAGTGTCTTGCGCTTGGCAACAAATATGCATTTGTATTTATTTATACCCCTTTTTCTCTCCCCCAGTTGGGACTGCGAGCGGCTTAGAACATCATTCACCCCCACTCCTTCAGCCTCTCACAACAGCCCAGTGAGGTAGGCCAGGCAGAGAGTTTGCAACAGGCCCGAGGCCGCTTCGCGAGCTTCCGTGGTAGAAGTGGGGATTCAAACCCAGCTTGCACAGGGTCCCAGACCACCACGCGGATCCCCTACGCCACACGTGATGGGAGGGGGAGGCCCCCCCACTCGGACAAGGCAGCCGCTTTGGTCCCGCCCCCAGCCTTCGCCAGGGGACAGCAAGGCAGCAGACGTTAGCAAGTGGCAGATGTGGAATCGCTGGGCTGGATTTGGACGCAGCACTAGATGTGAGCACACGGAAGATTCGAATACAGGGCGAGGGGGCTAGGATCCCTCTAAGCGCCCGTGCTCTTTTCCGCTGTTCCAGGGCGAGGAAAGAACACACGCCAGCTCCAAACTGGAAAAAAAAACCAACTCACACTTTATGGAGGGCAAATCAATTTTCACAGTCGTACATCGGAGGGAATGTTTGCATTTAAAGAAGAGAAAACAAAGATCAACAGTAGAGTCTGGATTTATGCTCTGCTTTGTGACAAGTCTGCCCCTGAACCGCGGGACGTAAGCAGCCCGCCCCGGCTGAACCGCAAGAGAACCCAACCAGATCCGTGGGGGGGGGGGGACAGACAACAGAACAGCAGACTTCTCCCCATCTCCCCAAAGAAATAAATAACAAAGGTAAACATGGCATTAACAAAATTCTAAACAGAGTCTTCCCCCAACTTCTTAGGCAGAGTTCTTTGTATAGGCGGGAGACACGGTCTCCACCCCACCGGCCGGGCATGCAAGAGCCGGCCGAAAACTCCAGCAGACACGGCTGAATACCCGAGGACGGGAAACGGAGCTCCCCCCTCCCCTAGCAGCTGGTTTGTAAAGCTATGGCTACGGGGGGGGGACATGCGTGCTTTCTCTCCCCACGGGTATCACTGCTCCGTCTTCCGAGACGACGCCTCCAGCCTGCCATCTGGGGAGGGCGAAGCCCCTCAGAAACACCTGAGGAGGCGGGCAGGTGATGGAGCTGAACACGTTGGTGTTGGTGGGGAGGCTGGCGACACAAGAGGAGGAGCAACAGGGAGCCGTATCCGGGCAGGGACAGGAGTAGGGGTGAAGTGAGGCTCGGGGCCCTAAGAGGAGCACTCAAGTGAGCTCTGCTTGGGAAAGCCGGACGGGAGAAGGTGGCGTGCTGGCCAGGCGGAAGAAGGAGGGGAAAGACGAAACACCCATCTATCTCTCTCTCTCTCCCTCTCTCTCTCTCTCTCCCACAGCCCACCTGCCCCTCCACGAGCCCCATTCCAGTGGGGACAGGCAGGCAGGCCCCCTGCCCAGCTAGACTTGCGAGGGGTGCGAAAGGTGCAGAGGCCCAGCCTTCAAGTTCAGGAAGCAGGTGCCAGAAACAAACATTGGGGGGGGGTGGCAGGGCACCGCTTCGCAGGCAGCCCAGCCGCGGAGAAAGCAGGGGATGTGGGTCACCCAAACCGCCACTTCCAACGAAGCCCAGCAGAGGAAGGAACCAGAGACGGCGCCAGGCCCAGGTGTCCAGCAAGCGGCAGCGGCTGGATTGGCAGCGGGCTCGTGGCAAAGCTCCTCCATGGAGACGGCAGGTCACACAAATAGCTGTCCGTAAGCACATGAAGGGGGAACATCCCCCCGGGGCCCTCAAGCGTCCCCGTTAGACCCAACCTCTGCCCAGATCTGAGCTCACAGCGACGCCTGCCTGAACACCCTCCACACACCCGTTTCTCACAACAGTGCCCCCCCAGGTAAGAAGCGCAAAGATGCAGGAATTCAGCATTCAACTTTTCCCGTTCCTGCCTGTTGTGCTCCCAGGGAGATAAAACCGTTTCGGAGTGGCCATGAAGTGACACACAAACGCCCCCCCCCCCAGGTGGGCTTCTCAGAACCCCCCGCGGCCAGCCTCTCCAGTCCGCCCTGGGAAGAGCCCCCCCCTTCCCCGTTCCCACCTGCCCTGGAGAAGCCGCAGTGCCTCCCCCACCACCACCACCCCAAGAAGACAGAACCAAGAGGAAAGCCGGGAGGCAATGAGAGGGCGATCGGAGAAACGCACCCCCTGCCTCACTCTCCTCAAAAAACACACGAGGGCCACGCAGTCCTGAAGTCAGCAGCAACTCTGGAGTGCAGAAGGAACCGGAGAGCGGAGCGTGGGGGACGGAGCGGGGCCAGATGCCTCCACGGACTCCCCCGCGGCCCGCAAAGCCCACG
The DNA here is from genome assembly GCA_029375565.1 of Gekko gecko. NCBI lineage: Eukaryota > Metazoa > Chordata > Lepidosauria > Squamata > Gekkonidae > Gekko > Gekko gecko. The sequence continues at coordinate 236,889,855 of JAPDNY010000005.1, forward strand.
CAGTCACTGGTGCCGGAGGGGCAGGGGAGAGCCCCCCTGGAAGAAGTCCGAGCCTGAAGCGGCCAAGCTGGGGAGGGGGGAGGGAGGCAGCAGCACAGAGACCGGGCAGGGCTCCTCCTCGGGCGGGGGCGCAGGCGGCAGAGAGGCCCGGGGAAGAAGATGGAGGAAGGTGCTTCGTACGGCACTGGTCCGGCACAGTCAAGATCCAGCACTGAAAGGAAGGGAAAGGGGGAGGGAAAGGAAAGAGGTCAAAAAAGGATTCCCCACCCCGTCCTCCAGCCCGCGTCCCCCCCACTCCAAAGAGCCCAGGGGGGGAGCATTCCAGGATCAAGGAGGCGAAGATGAAGACGAGGAAGAGGACTTGGTTTTATACCCTGCCCTTCACTACCCCAAGGAGCCTTAGAGCGGTTTCTAATCTCCTTTTCCTTCCCCCCCTCACCACAGACACCCTGTGAGGTAGGTGGGGCTGACAGAGCTCTGAGAGAACAGCTCTGAGAGAACTGTGACTGGCCCAAGGTCACCCAGCTGCCTTCATGTGGAGGAGGGGGAGTGGGGGAATCAAACCCAGTTCTCCCAGATTAGAGTCTGTCGCTCTTAACCACCACACCAAACTGGTTCTCATGCATGGCCCCCCCAGAAGAGAGCTGGGGCCGGGGTGGGTGGGTGGGGGTCCACTCCCTCTCTCTAGACCTCACCCTAACACACACACACACAAACACACACACACACACCCCGCCAGTACACTACCTTGCAAGTCTATTCCAAGGCATGCCTAGCAGTTGCATTGCTGCCTGGTCTGCGTCTGCGTCCCACGCGGCTGCCGCAGCTGTCGCAAGGAAGCGTCCCCATACTGGATGCCCGAGCCCATCCTCTCGGGGTCCAGCTCACCTGTGGAGAGAAGGGTCACCAATGGAGTATGCTGATTTGCCCTGCTGTTCCCCCACGTGTAGAGCAACGCCACCCCCAACATGTCCCTGCCTGTCCTGTCTACAGAGTTCACACCCAGGGAGGTCACGCAGCATCCCACCGATTCCCCGCCCCCTTTCCACCGGGTTCCCAAAACACTCCCTGTACCTGAGCTGGCATTCAGCACCGAGCACGCCAGCCCCCTAGTCTTGGCCCGGAGGCTCCCAGCATTAAGCAAAAGGGGCCCGGCCAGCACCTCCTCTCTCTCGCTCAGAATCCCCACTTAACTCGGCCCGTAGGTTTCCTCACATGGCCCTCCTTCCCTACGCTCATTCCTACGCTCTCTCCCACTCCCCCCAGTATGTTGCCAAGAGCCGAGACCCTCGTCTTCTTGGACGGGAGGGGCTCCCTGGCTCCTGTCAATCCCCCCACCCCAATCCGAGATTAGTTTAAAAACTGCTCTGCCGCCTTTTTGATATCTGTCGCCAGCAGCCGGGTTCCCTTGCGGTTCGAGTGAAGCCCGTCTCTTTTTCCTCGGCTGAAGAAAAAAGAGCCAGAGACCAGGAGCGCCTCAAAGACTAACAAAATTTGTGGCCGGGCATCTCTCGTGAGCCACTGCCAGCGCTCCCTTCTAAGCTGTGGAGTCTTGTGGGCAAGGATTCTACTTTTGTGAGCTACCGGTGTTACAGTTGTGAGCGGGCGATTTGGCTGCTGCGTCAATTAGCTTGCTCTGGAGCCCCATCTTTCCTGAGCAGAGACAAAAATGTGTGAGCTGGTGGCTGAAAAAACCGAGCTACTAACTCAGCGTAGAGGGAACACTGCTCGCTGCTTTGGAATTCTTCAAACTGTGTCAGTCCCGAAGGAGCGACTGGATGCTTGCTCTTTTCTACAGCAACCGAAAGACTGACACGGCCACACGGCCAGACCTATCTCTCTTGCACAGGTTCGGCCGGTCTCAGGAAGTTCCCCGGGGCCTAAAAAACCTGAACCCTGACACCACTTTCTCACCTGCACCCTGAGACCCCTGGATCTGCCCCTGTCTACCTGCCCGTGTGGGTAGAAGTGGTGGCAGTTCTGAGGAAGCTGGCGTGAGGTCCTGGCCTTTAACCCTTCTGCCCAGCAACCCACATTCTCCCTTCAGGACAAGACCCTCCGCAGAACAAGACCTCCCTTCAGGACAGGTCTTGTTTTGAGCCTCACAGTTTTGAGCCTTCAACTCACACATTTTTGTCTTAGCTCAGGAAGGAGGGCTCCAGAGCAAACTAATTTATGCAGTAGCCAAATCGCTTGCTCATAACTTTAATGCCAGTAAAGCTCACAAAGCGGAATTTTTTGCTCACAGGATCCCCACAGCTTAGCGGGAGCGCTGCCCCCGAGGCAAGGCCATTTTGCCCACCCCAGAGCTCGGTCGGGGCCCGGGGGGGGGTCCAGCCGCGAGCAGCGAAGACCCACCTGACTCGATTTTGTTCAGGATGGTCCGGGCGCATTTCAAGAAGGCTTCCTCCACATTCTCGCCGGTCAAGGCACTGGTCTCGAGAAACATCAGCTCTGCCGAGTTAAAACACAACATACCAAACAGGCCCAGGCTGCATGGTTGGGGGGGTTCCTGGCTAGGTCAGCTGAGCTAGGTTGGCTGAGCAGATCCCAGGCTGCCCAGCTCCCTCCTTCAACCTCCCCCCACCGAGGACTGCCTCCCGTGGCACTCTTGCAGGCAACGGCAGAAAGGTGGCTGCCAGGACTCCATTCCTTCGCAAGCTGGCTGAGCCAGCTGCCCCCCCCCCGCCAGGAGGCTTCCTGCCCCCTCCCTCAGCCACATGAAGCTGCCTAATACTGAGTCAGACCACCAGCTCATCAGTCCTGCGTACTCAGACGGGCAGCAGCTCTCCAGGGTCTCAGGCGGAGGTCTCTCCCATCACCTCCTGCCTGGCCCTTTTTAACTGGAGGTGCCAGGGACTGAACCTGGGACCTTCTGCATGCCAAGCAGAGGCTCTGCCTCTGAGCCACGGACCCTCTGTACAGCTCTCCAAGGTCTCAGGGGGAGGTCTCTCCCATCTCCTCCTGCCTGGTCCTTTCAACTGGAGATGCCGGGGATTGAATCTGGGACCTTCTGCATGCCAAGCAGAGGCTCTGCCACTGAGCCACGGCCCCTCTTTACAGCTCTCTGGGGTCTCCGGCGGAGGTCTTTCCCATCACCTCCTGCCTGGTCCTTTTTAAGTGGAGATACCGGGGACTGAACCTGGGACCTTCTGCATGCCAAGCAGAGGCTCTGCCACTGAGCCACGGCCCCTCTTTACAGCTCTCCAGGGTCTCAGGTGGAGGTCTTTCCCATCACCTCCTGCCTGGTCCTTTTTAACTGGAGATGCCAGGGATTGGACCTGGGACCTCCTGCATGCCAAGCAGAGGCTCTGCCACTGAGCCACAGCTCTCCACAGCTCTCCAGGGTCTCAGGCGGAGGTCTTTCCCATCACCTACTTCCTGGCCCTTTTTAACTGGAGATGCCAGGGATTGAACCCAGGACCTTCTGCATGCCAAGCAGAGGCTCTGTCACTGAGCCACAGCCCCTCTTTACAGCTCTCCAGGGTATCAGGCAGAGGTCTTTCCCATCCCCTCCTGCCTGGTCCTTTTTAACTGGAGATGCCAGGGATTGAACCTGGGACCTCCTGCATGCCAAGCAGAGGCTCTGCCACTGAGCCACAGCTCTCCACAGCTCTCCAGGGTCTCAGGCGGAGGTCTTTCCCATCACCTACTTCCTGGCCCTTTTTAACTGGAGATGCCGGGGATTGAACCCAGGACCTTCTGCATGCCAAGCAGAGGCTCTGTCACTGAGCCACAGCCCCTCTTTACAGCTCTCCAGGGTATCAGGCAGAGGTCTTTCCCATCCCCTCCTGCCTGGTCCTTTTTAACTGGAGATACCGGGGACTGAACCTGGGACCTTCTGCATGCCAAGCAGAGGCTCTGCCACTGAGCCACGGCCCCTCTTTACAGCTCTCCAGGGTCTCAGGTGGAGGTCTTTCCCATCACCTCCTGCCTGGTCCTTTTTAAGTGGAGATACCGGGGACTGAACCTGGGACCTTCTGCATGCCAAGCAGAGGCTCTACCACTGGGCCACGGCCCCTCTTTACAGCTCTCCAGGGTCTCAGGCAGAGGTCTTTCCCATCACCTCCTGCCTGGTCCTTTCAACTGGAGATGCTGGGGATTGAACCTGGGACCTTCTGCCTGCCAAGGAGAGGCTCTCCCACTGAGCCACAGCCCCTCTTGACAGCTGTGCGGGGTCTCGGCAGGAGGTCTTTCCCATCACCTGCTGCCTGGTCCTTTATTCACTGGAGATGCCAGGGACTGAACCTGGGACCTTCTGCATGCCAAGCAGGGGCTCTGCCACGGAGTGCCCATGCCCACGTGGCTCCTTGTACAGCCTGAGAAGGGAGGGAGGGAGGGAGCTAGCCCAAGAAGCCCCCTGCACAGGGCCCAGCCCCCCCACCCCCGGCCTTGGGAACAGCCCCCTCCCCACCGCCGCCCTCACCGTTCTCCTGAGCAAACCGCGAGGCCTCCAGGAACGTGACTTCCCGGTCGGCGTCCAGGTCCTTCTTGTTCCCACAGAGGATGATGACAATGTTGGGGCTGGCCAAGGTGCGGGCGTCCGTCAGCCAGTTGGTCAAGGCGTTGTACGTCTCCCTGCTGCAAAAGAATGAAAGGACCCAAAGGAGGAGGGGGGACAGTTCTCCATCCCCGGACGGGAACCCCAAAGCCTCCCCCCATCGTGCCAACGCCCCTCACTTGCGCAAAGGACAGGCATGGCTTTTGCCACCTCAGAGGAAGCAGAGCCCCTTGCGAGAGAGACAGAAGACCTGAACGGGCCACGAGGGGAGGGATGGCCCCTACAGGGACTCACCTGGTGATGTCATAGACTAACAGGGCACCGGCTGCTCCCCGGTAGTAGCTCCTCGTCACCGACCTAGAGAGAACGCGCAACGTATCAGACGGGGAAGACGAGGCGGACTCTGGAGACAGACTCTCCAGGGAAGAAGGGCTGCTTCCCCCTCCTCTCAGAACAAGCCACCCCCCCTCCATCCTGCCCCCTCACTGGGGCTTCCGGGCAGCCCTTGAGTCTCTTCCCAGCCACAGGCACTCCCACGGGCGGCCGGGAACCTGCAATTGGAAGAGGCTGTGACGGCAATAAAGGACTGGTAAACAAAAGAGCTGCTGAGTCGCAGGGCTGACAAGTGGTGAGGGCAGGATTGCTCAGAAGCCTCAGTAAGATGACAGCTGAGAGCTGACAGTGGGCGGAGGCAGTCGGAAGAGAGTTAGCGGAAGGGCTCTTGAGAGGAAAGGAGCCCCTGGAGCTGAGTTAAACAGCAAGCCAGCAGTTTGAGGAAAACTGGGCCTGAATAACACTCCTAACTGGTAACCTCTCATAAGAGAGGAGAGTGGATGGAGAGGAGAAATAGTATTAACTCCTCAGTAGTCACTAAACACCAGATACACTGCTCCAAGGGAACCTGTAAGGTGGTTATAGGAAGGACTAAGGGTCTGGAGGAGACTGGAAAAGCCGGAGTCGTTGCACCAGTCAGTCTCAGGGAACCAGGCAGATAAAGTCCAAAGGCTAACCACAGTCAGATACTGGAGAGCGGAATCACAAACAGTTTCTGCGTACTAAAGACAGTCTGTGACAAACTTAGAGTGATGAGCCTACAGCCTATGTGCAACCAGGGTGAAGCTTTTATTCTATAAAGAAACAAAATATCCTGTGTAAATATCCCATCCCCTGTTGAGTTTTCTGTGAAATACAGAACTGTGCTGTTTGCCTTCCACAAGCACTGGTGCCTGACTCTTTGATAAAGATTTATATCTGGCAGTTGTCCTCAATCCATCCACAAGAAATATAAACCCCAAAGAGACTACTTTTTAGTGTGAACTGGTCAGCCCTGAGAAAGTAAAGGTGATCAGTCACTTCAAAGTACAATCTCTGAATCCAGAATATATATACAGGGACGCCCCAATTCGGTCACGGCAACAGCCGGGAAGAGGTCGTTGTGTCATAGGGGCATTCAAAGACGCTCAACAGTCTGTGAATTTGGAGAGGCTCTGCCTTGAGGCTTGTATGCAAAGTTACTAAAAAGAACAGGTGCAGGTGGGCAGCTGTGTTTGTCAGAAGCAACAGAGCAAAGTTCAAGTCCAGCGGCACCTTTAAGACAAAAAGAGTTTAATTCTGGGTGTAAGCTTTTGTGTGCATGCCCATGAAAGCTTATACCCTGAATTAAACTCTGTTGATCTTAAAGCTGCCACTGGACTCAAATTCTGTTCTGTTGCTAAAGAAGAAGAAGAAAAGAAGAGATTGGGTTTATACCCCGCCCTTCACTTGGAGTCTCAGAGTGGCTTACAAACTCCTTTCCCTTCCCCTCCCCACAACAGACACCCTGTGAGGTAGGCGAGGCTGAGAGAGCTCTTTTCAGAGCTGCCCTTGAGAGAACAGCTCTAAGAGAACTTGTGACTGGCCCAAGGTCACACCAGCAGCTGCAAGTGGAGGAATGGGGAATCAAACCCGGGTTTCCCAGATTAGAGTCCGCACTCTAAATCACAACACCAAACTGGCTCTCTAAAAAGAATGCAACGCAGTTTTGTGTGGAAGCCTATTGTTATGATAAAACGAACCAAGTCGGACGCCTGGACCATCAGTTGCTCCGGCATTCCCAGATCTTGCCTGGAGCCTTCCCAGCCGGCACAGGATCTCGCTTTGACGAGTACCAGTCAGCGCAACAGAGAAAGGTGCCGGGGCCTGCCCACCCACACGGCAGGACCTTCGGTCCCTTTGTTCAGCATCCTGGCCAAGTCCTCCTTGCCTCTCCCAGAACAAGAACCTGTTCCCTCCGCAGACCGGCTGGGAACTCAACTGCCAGACAGCACACTGCTCCTGTCCCTCACCTGAAGCGCTCCTGCCCGGCCGTGTCCCAGATCTGGAGCTTCACCGTCTTGCCGCCCACGTTCACCACCTTCGATCCGAACTCCACTCCGATGGTGTGGTTGGAATCCTGCTTGACTGCGGGGAAAAACACACCGGGGCGGGGAGCAGCAGTGAGCCAGGTGGGCTGGGAGCACGGAAAAAGGACCCCCAGAAAAAGTACGGGCAGCAGTTCGGAAAGCAGAGCCTACGGACCGTGGAGCAGCCGGGGCTGAGCACAGCCCGGAGAAGATCAGGAGCCAAAGGGGCCGGGGGGGGGGCGGCCGGCGGCAGCATCTTAAATACCACCAGCGCCCAGTTCAAGTCTGGCATCTGCTGCCAGGGTGGGATGTGAATTTCAACCACAACAGAGAGAGCGGCACTAGAGGGGAACCGCCACCTCTCCCTGCTGCCAAGACCCCACTGGGTGGTCTTCATCAGGTCACGCTCCATGGCGGCCCCCACCCCATTTATTTTGTTTGTTTAAAAGTCTCATGAATCCGCCTTTCTCCCAACAAGTGGGACCCTCAGTAACACGGGGGAACCTGAGAGTAGCTTACTTTGGCAGGGTTGTTGTTAAACGTCACTGAAACGATATACATGTCCAATCTTTGCATGCTCTCAAACACTTTAACAAGCCAAGGGTTATCCTTTCTGATTTACACGTGAGCTTTTAGCATTGGCCTACATGACTGTAGGAGCCTCTGCACCTTACACATGGATCGGGCCCTCCTCCTCCCACCCTCCATAGCACAACGTCAGTTCGGCAGCAGTTGGGAGCAGGGCCCTTCTAGTGGTGGCTCCGAGTGCCCGGAAGGGTCTCCTCTGGCACAAGTCAGGAGCTCTTCTTCCCTCCCGGCCTTTCAAAAAGAGCCACAACAGGCACCCGTTTCCGACAGCATTTGGCCAAGTGGTTTCTTCCTGCCATGCTTGATTTTTAGATGGTGCAAATCGTTATCAGTCGTTTTAGTGAACTTTTTACACAACTTGTTAGATGCAGGGGAATCGAACATCCAAGCGACATCAAACCGCAAAACCCACTGCAGGAACCCCGTGGGTGGCTTGGAACAGCCGTGCGTCGTGACAGAGCACGGGGGGGAAGCAACGTCCCCGAGGGACCAGTGTTCCCTCTAAGCTGAGTTAGCATGAGCCAGCTCACAGTTTTTTAGCCTCCGGCTCACACATTTTTCTCTTAGCTCAGGAAGGAGGGCTCCAGAGCAAACTAATTCATGCAGCAGCCAAATCGCTTGCTCACAACTTTAATGCCAGTAGCTCACAAAAGTTGAATTTTTGCTCACAAGCAAAATTTAGCAAGGGTGTCAAACATGCTTAGAGCAAGGGAGTCAAACATGCAGCCCGGGGGCTGGATCAGGCCCCCGGAGGGCTTCTATCAGGCCCACAATGGAACTGGCTGCCTTCTGCTACTTCTTCCAGTTCTGCTGCTGCTGCTGTGTCATCGTAGGTTTGCAGCTGACAGAGACACACCTGAACAGCACGCTCGAGATTGCAACGGCACAGACATTTTGATGCAATAATTCAGCGCAAGAGGTGTCAGTGATCAGACACTGTTAAATAAACACAATATTGCAAGAGGGCTGATGTTTTAAGCCTGTTTTTCTTGTAAGCAAAAAAACCACCCTTTGTGTTTGTGTCCTTTATAAAGTTTATATCTCCGCTCCCTGGCATTACATTTTAGGACACACGCATGGCCCAGGCCCAACACGTTCTCCTTGATGTCAGATCTGGCCCGCATAACAAATGAGTTCGACGCCCCTGGCTTGGAGGGAGCGTTGCAAGGGTCCCTGGGAGAGACCACTAGAGTCCCGCAGGAAGCAGTTGCCTGTGGGGGGGGGGCGGGGGGGCCCTGCACCAAGAGATGGGAGCGGAAGCCCATCACAACACTCACATTTGTTCTCTATGAACTGGTGGAGCAGGCAAGACTTCCCCGTCCCAGCGCTGCCGATCACGAGAAATTTGAAGAGGAAGTCTGGAGGGAGAGCCACAGAGAACCGCGAGGTCAATTCACAAAGGCGGCCCGGGGGGATGGGAGACCCGGCTCGTCAGGTGGCTCACGGAAGGCGCTCCCCCCCCCCAAGACCTGGGCAGAGGCCGGGGAGACCTTCCTTTGTCTTTCACTCCATTTCTCCCCTCCCTTCCCACCTCCCAGCGGGGGCCCTGAGCAACCTCCACCCTCCTTCCGAGAGCCAGTAAGTGGCGCGGACACTAATCGGGGAGAAGCAGGTTTGATTCCCCCACTCCTCCACTTGCAGCTGCTGGATGACCTCGGGCAAGCCATAGTTCTGTCAGAGCTGTTCTCTCAAGGGCAGTCCTCGAGAGAGCTCTCTCGGCCCCACCTACCTCACAGGGTGTCTGTTGTGGGGAGGGGAAGGGAAAGGAGTTTCTAAGCCACTCTGAGACTTCGAGTGAAGGGCAGGGTATAAATCCAATCTCTTCTTCTTCTTCTTCCCTCCTCCATTTCATGCACACGACAACCCTGTGAGGTTGGTGAGGCTGAGAGAGTGCGGCGGGCACAAGGTCACCCAGCGAGTTCCCATGGCACGAGCAGGGATTCAAACCTGGTTCTGCCAGATCCTGGTCCAATGCTTTTAACCACTACGCCACACGTGTATAGGAATAGGAACAGACAGAGAGACTGGAGAGTCCCAATCCTTTCCACCCACCCCTGGCCGAAAAGCACATTCCCAGGGACAGCCAAGCCACCTCTCCAGACAGCATCCCGCCCTCCAAGAGTCTGCAATGTCTGCTCTGGAGGGGGGCACCTCCCTCTGCCCAGTGCAGGACCAGGCCAGCGGCCCACACCAGGGCACGCCCCAGGGAGCTGAAAGCCATTCAGCTCAGCCCTTTGCTGGCTTGCTTGGCTGGACGGCCAGACTGGGAGTGGCCAGCAGCATCTGGAAAGAGCCCAAAGACGGAGGAATGCCACTCACACCAAGAAGCCGGAAACGGGTCTCTAAGTGCCAGGCCCCACAGAGAGGCCAGGCGTCAGCTGGAACTCCCAGGGCAGGCAAGCAGGCAGGCCGGCCTCACTGGGCGGCTGGGAACTGGAGCAGCCCCCCTCCCCCCCGGAATGCTCCTGCCACCCAGCAGTGTTCCCTCTAAGCTGAGTTAGTGTGAGCTAGCTCACAGGTTTTTTAGCCTCCAGCTCACACCTTTTCGTCTCCGCTCGGAAAGGAAAGCTCCAGAGCAAACTGATTCATGCAGCAGCCCAATTGCTCGCTCACGACTTTAATGCCAGGAGCTCACAAAGTGGAATTCTTGCTCACAAGACTCCACAGCTTAGAGGGAACACTGCCACCCACTGAAGCTCTCTGCACTTGGGGGGCAGCCCCCTCCTCCGCATTCCAAGGCCCTCCCTTTCATGCATGCCCCCCCCCGACTGCCTGCCACCTTTGCAGGGAACCCCCACTCCCCAGAGCGCTCCTCCAAACCCTTCACACTGGAGGAAAAGGACAAATCGGGGATTCAGAGCTCAGCGCCCCGAAACAGAATGAAAGGGGATCCCCCCCCCCAGCTTGGAGAGGTTTCTGATTTGGCCCCAAACCCCTCAAGAGAGCCAGGCGAGTGGCTGGATGGGAGAGTAACCCTCCTGCCCGTGTCTGGAACATGCTGCGCCCGGACACACCGGACGGCAAGGAAGGAAAGTCCGTCAAAGGCGGAGGGAAGCTCGAAGCAGCTGGGGGGGCGGGAAGGGCAGGTGGAGGACACAGGGCCCGGCCGCACAGCCGCCGTGCTGGCCCTGATCCCTGCTTACGTGGAGGGCATGAGAACAACAACGCCTCCTCTGGGGAGCCACGCCCACTGTGCGAAACACGCCTTTCCTTTGCCCCGTAAAACTCTCCAGCCCCAAGATTTCTTCTCCCCCCACCCTCCTGATCGCGTTTACTAGGAAAACATTTGGAGGAGGGGGGTCTCTACGGGAGGCACACAGGCAAGGAAATCCAGGGCACCGCAGTCCCCTCTCCAGAGGGCAAGGCCTCCGAGACGCCAGCAGGACGGACAGGTGGAGGTGGGGGTGAATAACAACACCTTGTTCAATGTCACCTCCTGGGAGGGGAACCTCAGAGGGCCCAGCACAACCCAGGGACCTCTCTGCCTTCTCCCCCTTCCACGTGCCTCAACCAACACATTTAAATACCCCCCCCCGTCTTTCTAGTACTCCTCTCTGTGCCTCTGACAGGACTGCCCGTGGGTCCAGCCCGCCCCGAAAACAGCTAATTTGCCGCTTCTACAATTTGGCCTGAACTGCCGGCTTGACTGCTCAGCACAGGAAATGACGGCGAGCCCAAAACCACCTCGCCTCGAACACACAGGAAATGACAACTAGCCCAGGTAGCCTAAATCGTTGAGGCTACAGTATCTGGAAATCCATTACCCCCAGCAGAGGGAGAACAAGTGATTTGGCAGATAATGTAAGTGGCAGGGATGTTTTCCAGTCCATGGAACTACACAGCATCTTGCCACCTTTACACTGACAGGTCTACTTTTCCAAAGCGCTGTTACAATGATCCCGGGGGGGGGGCGGTATTTTCTCCATTCCATTCTTTCTTTCAGGTGTGAAAGTAGATGTTTCCCTGGCCAATACAGGCAGAGTTTCAGATCCAGCAAACACCGTAACTGCTTCCACACCTTAGTTATCAGCAGCTCTGCTTGCGTACGCTGGCAGGCAGGCAGGCTGTGCCGCAGACGATGGGGAAAGGCAAATGTCTCCCCCCTCCCCCGGATGTCAAGCAGCACCAGCCGTGTCATCTTTTATGCAACCACTGCTGCAACCGGTGACAGAGAGGCAGGCACCGTCAGTGGAAGGAAGGGCCTAAAACCTCATGATACCTTCTACCTTCCTTAAAAGGAGCTAACGGTATTTCCCCCCTCATACAAAAGGAACTTTCCTGGATACGACTCGCCCTGGTAGGGAAAACTTCACAGACAGCCTTGTGTTCACACATGGAAAGACAACCAGATGGGGTTGGGGGTTCAGGAAAAGGAGTCTTCCCCCCTCCCCACAAAAAAAATCAAAACAGGCAGGGAAGGGGAGCTAAGTGCTCAAAGTATTTCTCTCCCAGCTTGGCTCCAACACTGTAGCTGAACGACGCTGGGTGGGAAATGCTTCAAGTACCAGAGCAGGAAGAAAATAAAGCCACACTGGGAGGCAGGAGAAAGAAGGAGGAGGAGGAGACTCGATTTATACCCCGCTCTTAACTACCCGAAGGAGTCTCAGAGTGGCCTACAAAGTCCTTTCCCTTCCCCTCCCCACAACAGACACCCTGTGAGGTAGGTGGGGCTGAGAGAGCTCTTTCAAGGACTGCCCTTGAGAGAACAGCTCTGACGAGAGCTTGTGATTGACCCAAGGTCACACCAGCAGCTGCATGTGGAGGAGTGGGGAATCAAACCCGGTTCTCCCAGATTAGAGTCCACACTCCTGACCACTACACCAAACTGGGTCTCAAGGAGCAAGGGAGAGCTGTTCATTTGACCTTTTAGATCCCAACGTGTTTTCAAGATAAATTCAGGGGAGCTTAGGCAGAAACTTCTCCGGCTCCCACCCTGGCCAAATAAACGGCTCTCCCTTGCACCTTGTCCTTCTTTCCCCTCAAGCACCAAAACACCACGTGGTAAACTGGGGGAAGGGGCACAGCTCACCTCCCTGGGTCTACATTTAAAGCAGGGCCACACCTCAGTCCTGTTCCTTGCGCATTATCAGGTGGATGGGCTCAAATGTACCAGTCATTGTTTACTGTTTGAGCTCAGTGGCTGTGGAAGGACTCAGGCCTCTGAAAAATGGTGCTAGGAAGCAACGCCAGAGGAAGCCGTGGCTTCGTGTGGAACAGGATGCTGGACGAGATCTTTGGTTTGGTGCAGTGGTTAAGTGTGCGGACTCTAATCTGGGAGAACCGGGTTTGATTCCCCACTCCCCCGCTCGCAGCTGCTGGATGACCTTGGGCAAGCCGTAGTTCTAATAAGAGCTGTCCTTGAAAAAGAGCAGTTTCTTTCAGAGCTCTCTCAGCCCCACCTGCCTCACAGAGTGTCTGTTGTGGGGAGGGGAAGGGAAAGGTGTTTGTAAGCCGCTCTGAGACTCCTTTGCGTGGTGAAGAGCAGGGTATAAATCCAATCTCTTCTCCTTACGCCCTCTCTTCATGGTGCAAGAAAGACTCTGACCTGCCTATGGAAGAGGGAGCCTTTCCTCCATCTGAAAATGGGCAGGGAAGTGACCTTGAGCAGGAATCCCAGAGGTTTCTATTGCCCCCAAAGGTGGAAATGTGTTCCCCACCAGCCAGGGTGGTACACTGGGTGGAGTGGTGGACTAGAGTCCTGGACAATCCATGTTCACAGACCCACACACACCATGGCAGCTGGCTGGGTGACCTTGGGGGCCTGTCACAATTTACAAACTCTCAGCTGGGCCTACCTCACAGGGTGGTGATGGTAGTTGTGAGAAAGTGGAGAAGGAAGAAAATGAAAAGGAGATTGAATTTATACCCTGCCCTTCACTCGGGAGTCTCAGAGAGGCTTACGATCTCCTTCCCCTTCCCCTCCTCACAACAGACACCCTGTGAGGCAGGTGGGGCTGAGAGAGCTCTTCCGAGGACTGCCCTGGAGAGAACAGCTCTGAGAGAACTTGTGACTGACCCAAGGTCACACCAGCAGGTACAAGTGGAGGAGGAGTGGGGGATCAAACCCGGCCCTCCCAGATTAGAGTCTGCGCGCTCCTAACCACGACACCAAACTGGAAAGACAGAATGAAATTCTAAGCTGCTCTGAGGTCCAACTGGGACGAAACAAATAAAAGGCAAGAGCATCCCTGACACCGCCAGCAGCAAAGAGGAGAAAATTAATTCTGACGACAATGGAGAGAGAGAGAGAGAGGAATTCTGTTCAGGGAGGGGGGGAGTAAAAGGAACCCCAAACTGTAGAGGAATAAGCGCCATTCACCCCTGACCCTGGGGGGGGCAGCCACGGCCCGTGCCTGCAGGGCAGATTCCCGCTGCCCCACACATAGAAGCAATGCAAAAGACCCTCCCCCGGGTTTCTTCCCAGGGGTGTAAAAGTGTCCCGGTCCAAGGGGGCAAGGAGCAACCGGCCCCCTCCACCACTTTGCTGCTTGCCAGGACCAAAGAGGAGGCACCGGCGGAGGGGGGGGGGCGCCGCACGGGGCAGGGGGAGGGGCTCGCAAGCGGCAGGGGGGCTTCCAGCTGCCCCGTTCAGAATCAATGCAAGCCCCCCCTCCCCGGTTTCTCCCTAGGGGTGTGAAAGTGCCCCCCCCCGAGGGGGCAAGGAGCAATCAGCCCCCTTGTGGCCTCTGCAACTTTGCTGCTTGCCAGGACCGGAGGAGGAGGAGGAGGAGGGGAGGGGCTCTGCAAGCAGCTGTGTCCCCCCACACACACCCCGAGCCCCTGCAACCCTCCCCCCCCAAGGCGCAAGGCAGAAGGGGGCAATGCCTCCCAGGGCCCCCCTCCAGACAGACAGCCCCCCTTTGCAGGGCAGCCTGCAAGGGGGGAGCCACGGGAACGGGGGGGACAGCCCCCCCCGCACATCCCCAACCCCCCCCCACGGAGAGCCCCTCCTCCCTCCTCCCTCCTCCCTCCTCCCTCCTCCTCCTCCTCCTTCCCCCCGCTCCCCGGGTACCGTAGGTCTCGGACATGGCTGGGGGGCGGCCGAGGGGGGCCCCTCTCCTCTCCTCTCCTCTCCTCTCCTCTCCTCCCTTCTCTCCTCGCCCCTCTTCCTCCCTCCGCGCCGCCGAGGCTGCCGCCCGCCGGAGAGCGACTCGCACAATATGGCGGCGCCCAGCGAGCCGGCCAAGATGGCGGCGGCCAGGAGGACGCTTCCGGGTTGGCGCTCTGCTCCTCCCGCCGCCCCGCCCCGCCCTCCTCCCCTCCGCTCCGGGCGCAGGGCTCTGACGTCGCGCGGCTCGGCGGCGCCCGGCCCCCGTGGCGGAGGAGCGGCCCCTAGCGGCGCAGAGGGAGGAGTGCGCTCCGGAGAGGAGGGGGAGGAGGAGGAGGAGTCCCAGGCGCGGTTGCCGGACCCCGGGGGGCGGGGGGGGGGCGGCGGTGGAGCCAAGTGGGAGTCCAGTCGGGCACTTGGAAGACCGACCAAGCCTGGTTCCGCACTGGGATTTCCCTCCGTTGCTCCAGGAAACCCGCATCGGAACAGGAATTCCCCTCTGCGCTGCATTGCCGCTTTCACTTCCTTTGATCATCGGATTTTATGGTACCTTCTGCATTACATGCCACTTTCGCTTCCTTTGGTCATCAGATTTTATGGTACCTTCTGCACTGCATGCAGCTTTCGCTTCCTTTGACCATCGGGTTTTATGGTACCTTCTGCACTGCATGCAGCTTTCGCTTCCTTTGACCATCGGGTTTTATGGTACCTTCTGCACTGCATGTAGCTTTCTATCTTTGGTCATCGGGTTTTATGGTACCGTCTGCATTGCGTGCCACTTTCGCTTCCTTTGATCATCCGATTTTATGGTGCCCTCTGCATTGCATGCAGCTTTCACTTCCTTTGACCATCGGGCTTTATAATACCCTCCTGCATTGCATGCCACTTTCGCTTCCTTTGACCATCGGGCTTTATGGTGCCCTCTGCATTGAATGCCGCTTTCGCTATCTTTGACCATGGGGTTTTATGGTACCTTCTGCATACATTTCTGGCCCTTCAGGGGTGACTTTGCAGTCAGTCCGGCGTTGGCCCTGGGGGGGTATTTGAATGTGGTTTTGAGCTGCACTTTTCCCTCTCCATTGAGAAAACATGGAGCGAATGCCAGACGCAGAACCGCCCCAAGTTTTATTCCGCGTAAAAATTTTCGTGCGCGCATGCACGCCATTCTTTGCAGTGCATCCGAGGAAGGGTGCGTGCACACGAAGACCTCTACCCGGAATAAAACTTGGTTGGTTTTCCAGGTGGCGCTGGACTCCAGCCTTGGTTTGGGGTCCGTTTCCCGAACGGGTCCCTTCCTGCCACGGATGTGCTGGGGGGGGGGGACTCCGCCCTTGGCGCGATGCTCCCTCTCCGCTCAGTCCGCCCCCCACCGCCGCAGAGCTTCGCTGCCGCCCGGGCTGCAGCCCTCCCCCCTCCCCGGCGTCTAGGATCGGGCCCTGACCACGTCTTGGTCCCCCCTTTGCTTTATTTATACCCCCCCGCGCGCGCGCGCTTCCCTCCGCCCCAAAGCGGTGTACCTCATTCTCTCCTTCCCCCCCTCACAACAGCCCTGCGGGGCAGGCCAGGCTGAGAGAGCGTGACTGGCCCCAGGTCCCCCAGCCACATTTCTGTGGCAGAGCAGGGGAATTCGAACCCGGGCCTCCCGGATCCTAGTCCAAGGGTGCCCAGCCTTTTCCAGCCCGAGGGCACATCTGGGATTCGGACAGGGCCCGGTGGGCGCAGGGACAACCACCGCACGGCTGCCGCGGGAGGTGGGGCCGGCCCGCCGCGAAATGCTGCCCGGAGCTTAACCTCCGTTTAAAACAACAACAGCAACGCGTGGCTCGGGAGGGGGGCTGCCTGTGGGGGCAACTTCTGCCCGAGCGACAGTTTGCATGACCTGCGCGCAGCCAATCAGAAGCCTTGCTGGGGGAAAGGGCCCCCCCCCGCTCCCTAAAAGCCCTTGGCCGGCGCCAGAGGCGGCGTTGGTGGGGGGGGGGCTCCATGGGGCCCGCGGGCATCGTGTTGGGGACCCCCGTTCTTGTCCAGTCCTCCGACCCCTCCGCCTCTCTTTCTACCTTCCCCCCCACCGGGGACCCTCCTGGAAGGGGGCGGGGGGAGAGCCAGAGCCGTCCCGGCTGTTTTCGGGTCTCGGGGCATCTTAGGGAGCCCTGCCGAAGTGCTTCTGGCTGAGCAAGCCAAGCGGGATCCAGGGCCCCGCCGCCGAGAAGGCAGGCCGTGGGGTTCGGAGCGTGCCCCTGCGTGGGTGCAGAGCGCCTCTTCTTGCCCGCGGTGGGACTGACTGACGGGGCGCCCGAACCCGCGCGCAGCGGCCCGCCGGTCTTTCGGGGCCGCAGCCGGGCTCAGAGTCCCGCCAGGCCCGGAGCGGTTCCTTCCTAACAGTCAGCGCCCGCCCCCCCCCGCCCCCCGGTGCGGTGCGCTCAAGGCGGAGGCGCGCCCGCCACGTCGAGGGGGACAGGAGCCCGCGGGGCCGGCGGCAGCCACTCTCGGCCGGCGCTGGGGGGAGGGCCGGTGGCTCTGCTGGCGCGAAGCAACCGGCCCGCAGCCCCTCGGCCTGGCCGGTCTCCCCGGGGCGGGCGGGCGGGCGGTGGCCAGTGGCTCCTTCCCCAGCCCGGCTTGCCCCCCGCGCCAGCCGCCAAGGGGAGGCGAATCGCAGCGGGAGCCAGGCGCCTCTCCCAGGAGGGCAGCCCCGGAGCCTTGCCCCCCGCCGGCCGATGCCCGCCTCCCGCGGCCCCCTGGCGCCGGCCAGCTCCGCACCCCCAGGAGCCGGGGGGGGGCTGGGGCACCCCTCCTCCCACCAGCGGCGGGGCCGGCGAGTGGCGCGGCCTGCTGGCTGGCGCTGTGGGCCTGGGCGCAGCCTGGCACTTCCCGAGCCCGTCGAGTCGGCGCCTGCAGCCGAGCGGCGCTCCCGCCCCACTCCGCTCCAACCGGCCGCCCTTCTCGCGGCCCAGCAGCTCCAGCCTTCCCGCGGCCCAAGCCCCGAGGGAAGGGCGCGCTTGGCCGACTCGGGCCGCCTCTCCAAGCCCACGAGATGTTCGCGGGTCCGTCCTGGGGAGAAAGGCCGCCGGGGGTGGGTCAGGCCTGCGTCGATCTCGGCTCCTTCCCTTCCCGGGACACCCTTCTCTCCCCTCCCCCCGGCCTTCACTGACAGCGGGGCCACCCCCCACCCTGAGGAGGCCCAGGATGTCTCCCCCCCCCGCGAGGTGACCTCGAACACAGGGCAGGCCGGAGAAGGGAGCGGGTTCCAGGTTCGCCTTTAATGCGCTCCGACAGCAAAACCAGGCCAGGCTTTGACACACAGGCACCCCCCAGCCCACCCCCGACCACCCGATGGCAGGCGCATCCTCAGGCGAATGCAGCCCCCCCACAAGGGGGGGAGGCGGAGACAGGCAGGACGCGACACGGGAGGTGCCTCCTCCTTTCGGGACTGCTGCGGCAGAGTCGGCGCGAGGGCCTCCGGCGAGAGCGGCGCAGATCCTCGGCTGGCTGGGCGAGTCCTCACGGGGCCAGATGAAGAGGACCCCCCCCAGGGGCGGGGGGCCGGGCAGGCAGGGGGCACCCCGAGGGCAGCAGAGGAACTTCGGACGGGGGGGGGCACGGAGCAACCTGCTCTCCCGCCTGCCCCCTCCCGCAGTTTGGCTGTCCCGGCGGCCTTCCCACCGCCCCTAATTTGGAGTCGCTCCCGGACTGCCCTCCTCCTCCTCCCCCTCCGTCAGGGAGCCCGGCCAGCTCCGGGGAGAGCCTAGCGAGGAACCTGCGCCAGGAAGCCGTGCCAGGTTGGCCCTTCTCCACCTCCACCACCCCGGAAGTTGACGGGGGGGGGCGGACACGGATCCAGGCGTGCCTGGCAGGGAAGGTTCTCTGAGCCACAGAAACAAACCAGCGATTCTTTGAAAAGCAGCTGCCTGCCGGCTCACACGCAGCAGCCCCCCCTTCTCCCCCCGCTCGACGGCCGTCCTTCCCCAGGAGGAGTCAGCGGAGGGCGGCAGGTGGGTCGCCCCAAAAGTCTCTGGCCAAGAAGCCCGGCACGAGCTCGCCCACCCACGTGGCCCCCTCCCCCGCGCCCCAGGAGCTGTGCGGGGCGATGCCGTCCAAGCGCCAGCCCGGCTCCGGGGCTCGCCCGTCTCTGTGCAAAGTTTCTCCGCCGCCAGCCCCGGCCGGCGTGTGCCCGGGCGCGCCCTCCGCTCCTCCCCTTCCCCGGGGCCAGGAGCGTCGGTCGGGGCGGGCTAGGGCCGCAGGCAGCCGTACTTCCTCCACCAGGCCTTGGAGAGCGTCCGGAGGCGGGCGGCGGCGGCGGGCCGGGCTTTGGGCGGCGGCTGGGCGCGTCGTCGGAGGGCGGCGGCGATGGCGGCGTCGAAGGCCTCCTTCAGGTTGTGCTGCGTGAGGGCCGAGCACTCGACGTAGCCCACGGCGCCCAGGCGGGTGGCCAGGGCGCGGGCGGCGGCGGCGGGCACGGGCCGCTGGCGGCGGCGGGCCAGGGCGAGGAGGACGCGGGCGTCGTGGCGGAGGTCGGCCTGCGTGCCCACCAGCAGGACGGGCGCGGCCGGGCAGTGGCGCCGCAGCTCCGGGAGCCAGCGGGCCGACAGGTTGGCGAAGGAGGCGGGCGCCACCACGCTGAAGCACAGCAGGAAGACTTCGGCCCGCCCGTAGCACAGCCGCCGCCGAAGGCCGTCGTACTCCTCCTGCCGGGCGGAGAGAAGCGCCGGGAGAAGGAGGCCAAAGCCGCCGGCCGGGGAGGCCACACCTCGCGCCGGGGAGGAGCGCCGGGGCGCCGCGCAGCCTTTCCAGGCACCGGAGGGAGGGAGGGGGAGGGATCGAGGCCAGGCCGGAGGGTGCACGCCTTCCGCCCCCCGCCCCGAGGTGGGATCCCTGAGAGAGACGAGCTTGCGGGGGAGGGGGGGGCTCTCCTCCGGGGGGGAGGGGGCTCTTTACCTGCCCTGCGGTGTCGCACAGGTGCAGCCTCAGCGGGGCGCCGTCCACTTCCACCACCGCTGCAAGAAAGAGAGACAGAGAGAGACGCGGTTGGGGACGGACGGGGAGGCTCCGGAGGCGGCCCCGGGGAGGGGGAACGGGGGGGACCACCCGGGCCGTCGGCGCCGCGCACCAGAGTAGCGGTCGAGGGCGGTGGGGAGGTAGCGGGCCGGGAAGCCGTTGGCGCTGTAGCTGAGCGCCAGGCTGGTCTTGCCCACGGCGCCGTCGCCCAGCAGGACGCACTCCAGCCCGGGCAGCCGCTCCGACGCCGGCCGCCCCCTCGGGCCGCGCGGAGGCACCGGCGGCAGCAAAGCCGCGCAGTCCGACATCGGCGCTGGCGGGAGCGGGCGGGCCCCGGGGCGCGCACCCGACGGCCGCGGTCCCGTCCCGCAGCGCCCTCGCCCCGCCTACGAGGCTGGCGCCGGCTCGCCCGGGCGGGAAGGAACGCGCGCCAGCTCCGCCCGGCAGCCCGGCGCTCTGCCCATGCCCAGAGGCCGCCGCCCCCCCCCCCCGCTCCACTCTCGGTGCCAGCCGGAAACAACCGCCTGGAAAGCCAGGCCGGGAGGGATTTCAGGCGTCCGGGGCTCGGTCGCGTCCGGACCGGATCAGCACCGCGACGAAGGACGGGTCAGAGGCCCGACGGCGGCGCCCCTTCGCCTCCCAGGCCCAGAACGGGGGCTGGGGGGCTCCCTGCTCGAAGGAGTCGGCTCTGCCTGCCTGCCGAAGACGCTCCGGGGCTCCAGAGCCTGCCGGTTGTGGCACGGCGCTCTGCACTTGCTCAGGGGCCCAGCCAGCCCCCCCCCGGCTTCGTTTAGGTGGAAGGGCCTGGCGCTCAGCCGGGCTCGAGGCAGGAGCCGTCGGAGGGGGGCAGCCAACAAAGCAGCGGGGGCCCCCTCCACTGCACGGCCGGTGTGGTCACTGAAGCGGGGGAAGGGGGAGGCCTGCGGCGCCTGCAGTCTTCTGGTGCCCCCCTCGTGGCTGGACAGGCCCGGGCAGTGTTCGCGGGGCGGGGGGGGAGTGCACAGCACAGGGGCCACATCGGCCCCTTCGGCTTTGAGAAAGCCTGTGGCCCCTGCCCGGAGGCAGATCCCAGTCCCCGGAAAGCAGAGGAAAAGAGCAAGGTGGACTCCGCTTCTCCCGAGGCCCGGCCCCTGCAAGTCGCTGGTGCCTGCAATGCCCCCCCCTTGCTCCAGGAGTGCCTGTCAACAGCTGCTCCGCTGGCCCCAGGCAGGGCAGGGACAGGTCTGAGCCGGCCCTCCGCCAAGCCCAGGAACTGGGTCAGGCCAGCTGCTTCCGGAGCAGGTAAATCCGGCCTTGCTGACTTGGAAGGGGCGGGGAGGACCTTGGCCAAAATTCCCGGGGCTTGGCCAGGAAGGCACGTGCCCTGCCCAGTGCCCTCTCCCCCTAATAGGTATTCTTGGAAGAAATATTATTCAGAGTTTAAATCAGCAGCACAAGGAGACAAGAGTCCAAAAGTAAAGACCGCTTTACTTAAACTAACGGGGAAAAGGTGGAGGGGATGCAAGACAACAGGCTCTAGGTCTGACCAAGGCTCCCTCTAAGCTGTGGAGTCTTGTGAGCAAAAATTCTACTTTGTGAGCTACCGGCATTAAAGTTGTGAGCCAGCGATTTGGCTGCTGCACCAATTAGTTTGCTCCGGAGCCCTCCTTCCTGAGCTGAGACAAAAATGTGTGAGCCGGAGGCTAAAAAACTGTGAGCTAGCTCACACTGAACTGCAGGCTGTGGAAGGTCAGTAGTTCAAGGCCCGAGAGTGCCGCATGATGGAGTGAGCTCCTGTCCCTAGTTCCAGCTCCTGCCAACCTAGCAGTTCGAAAGCAAGAAATTGCAAGTAGATAAATAGGGACCACTTTGGTGGGAAGGTAACAGCGTTCCGTGTGCCTCGGTGTTTAGTCATGCCGGCCACATGACCACGGAAACGTCTTCGGATAGTGCTGGCTCTTCGGCTTTGAAACGGAGATGAGCACCGCAACCCTGGAGTCGGATTCGACTGGCTTTCGAGCAAGGGAACCTTTACCTTTACTAGCTCACACTAACTCAGCTTAGAGGGAGCACTGGATCCTACCCTTGTTTACTGCCAGAAGGCTACTAAAAGGAATGGCGCCTCCTCTTCTCCAAGCAAAGGGAGGAAGACTGTTCCAAGCGGTCAGCCGTGTTGGTTTCAAGCAATAGAACAAAAAAAACCCTCTAAATAAGTTACCTCCACGCCTGAGAGAGGAGAGGAATGGGGCATCTCAGTTCACTCCCCACAATTAGAAAAGATGTCTTTGCACCTTTATCCCCTATTCTGACATATTTATTTCTTTGCTGTCCTTTCCCCCCTTAATTAAATCAAAACAACTTATAACCTTAGCTTGTTATTTAGTTTTGACTTTGCATAT
>JAPDNY010000005.1:236911842-236924222 GCA_029375565.1 Gekko gecko
TACTTCTTTCTCTACCTGCTCTATCCCATGCATAATCTTATAAACCTCGATCATATCACCCCTCAGCTGTCATTCCCCCAAGCTAAAGAGCCCCAAGTGTTTTAACCTTTCTTCCTAGGGAAAGCGTTCCAACCCTTTTATCATTCTGGTTGCCCTTTTTCCCCTTTCTTCTTTTTCTGGACGATGCTAAACAGCTGGACCGGGACAACAAAGTCGCAGGGATCTTTCCACGCCTCACCTTCAAAGACAAATCAACGTACATCGAATCGTCCACGAAAGTCTACGACGACGTGAGTAGGGGGAACACTCTCGGGCCCCGGCGGGAAGAATGGTTCTTTCCCACGCCCGTGATTTGCAGAAACCGGTAGCCCCCGCTGGGTATGGGGGGTGGGGGTAGAACAATGGCTGCGAAGAAGCAGGTGAGGGCAAAACGCCCCTAATGCAGACCCGAGCATCCCGTGATTCCTAGGGAGGTGTCGGCTGTTCCCCTTGAGCCTGTCTCTCTTCCCCACAGATGGCTTTCCGGTATCTCTCCTGGATCCTCTTCCCGCTTCTGGGTTGTTACGCTGTGTACAGCCTCCTCTACATGGAACACAAAGGCTGGTACTCCTGGGTACTCAGCATGCTCTACGGATTCCTCCTGACCTTCGGTGAGCGGCCGGTCCCCCACCCCCACTTCCGGCGCATCTAAAAGCCAGGCCCCCCCCCCCCCGCACCGCCTGCGCAGAAGTAGATCTCTAGCAAAGGGCAGACACACTTTTTGGTGTAGTGGTTAAGTGCGCGGCCTCTAATCTGGGAGAACCGGGCTTGATTCCCCACTCCTCCACTTGCAGCTGCTGGATGACCTTGGGCAAGCCACAGTTCTGTCAGAGCTGTTCTTGAAAAAGAGCAGTTTCTGTCAGAGCTCTCTCAGCCCCACTGACCTCACAGGGTGTCTGTTGTGAGGAGGGGGAGGGAAAAAGGAGTTCATAAGCCGCTCTGAGACTGCTTTGGAACAGAAGTCCATCAGTGGCTCTTAGCCACAAGGTATAGATAGGAACTCTCAGTCTGGGGCAGGTGATGCACTCTGTTCTTGGTGCTGGGGGGGGCAGCAGTGGGAGGGCTTCTAGTGTCCTGGCCCCACTGGTGGACCTCCTGATGGCACCTAGTATTTTTGGCCACTGTGTGACACCGAGTGTTGGACTGGGTGGGCCATTGGACTGATCCAACATTGGCTTCTCTTATGTCCTTATGTCTGGGGCAAGGGATGCTCTGTCTTCTTGATGCTTGGGGGCAGGCAGCAGTGGGAGGGCTTCTAGTGTCCTGGCCCCACTGCTGGACCTCCTGATGGCCCCTGGTATTTTTGGCCGCTCTGTGACAGAGTGTTGGACTAGATGGGCCATTGGCCTGATTCAACATTGGCTTCTCTTATGCTCTTATGTTCTTTGGGTAGTGAAGGGCGGGGTATAAATCCAATCTCTTCTCTTCTTCTTCTTCTTTTTACAACACACTTTATTTATAAAGGACAGTTTTCCGCGAGATTCTCAGGCTAAGTAAACACTAAGTCGAATTACTGGTAGGTTGATTTTTTAAAATGCGGAAGGGGTCGGAACGCAGACAAAACAGCGAAACGTTTTTCTTTCGAAACTAGTCCAGGGCTGGTCTGTTTTAGAGGAGTAAAGGACAGGCAAGCCTCTAAGGTCTCACTCCATCAAACTTTGCTTTCTTTGTCAACGGAATAAGTTAGGCAGAAGATCAACCTGGTGGACTTCGAATATTTTATGTCTGCTGTTTGAATAACCCGTCTTTTAAAAATCCTTTGGCTTTCATTTAAAAGCTGGAACGCATCCGTAACACGCACGGAAACGTTTTTGACCTGCGATTGGAAGTTTGTCCACGCACACACACACACCCCGACTAGCCCGATTTCCTCGGGTCTCGGAAGCAACGCTTCCCCGAAGCTGTGGAGTCCCGTGAGCAAAAATTCTACTTTGTGAGCGACTAAAGTCGTGAGCGAGCGGTTTGGCCGCGGCATGAATCAGTTTGCTCCGGAGCCCTCCTTCCCGAGTGAGGACGGAAAACTGTGAGCCGGAGGCTAAAAAACTGTGAGCCAGCTCACACTAACTCAGCTTAGGGGAAACACTGGGAAGCTCAGCAGGGTCGGCCCTGGCTACTGTTTGGATAGGAGACCTTCCAGGATGTCCGGGATTGTGACACGGAGGCAGGCAATGGTAACCCCACCCTCTTGAGCGTCTCTTGCCTTGGAAACCCCACGGGGTCGCCCCGAGACAGCCGTGATGCGGAGGCACTTCTCCGCCACACATAAAGCCAAGGGCCCCCGCCTGCACAGAAGCAGGTCTCTAGTGTATATCCTTTTTCCATCCCCAAACCACAGCACCATACAGAAGGTAGGGGACAACCGTACTTTTCAATAGTTTTATAACAGGATCAATAAGAAAACCTCCCTTGGTATAATAAAACCTCAGAATGGAGCCCACAATCCTTGTCGCAGATGCTTTTCCTGTGGCAACGTGAGCATTCCAGTTCAGATTCCCTCTAAACGAAATCCCTAAGTACTTAAAGGTACTACACTGATTTACTGAATTGCCAAGTATGCTCCAGGAGGATTTTTGAGCCCTTTTTCTAAAGACCTGCGGTGCTCAAGTGGTTAAGACGCTAAACTGCAGGCTGCGGAAGATCAGTAGTTCAGCAGTTCGAGACCCGAGAGTGCCGCATGACGGGGTGAGCTCCCGTCTCTAGTTCCAGCTCCTGCCAACCTAGCAGTTCGAAAGCAAGAAATTGCAAGCAGATAAATAGGTACCACTTTGGTGGGAAGGTAACAGCGTTCCGTGCGCCTTGGTGTTTAGTCGTGCCGGCCACATGACCACGGAAACGTCTTCGGACAGCGCTGGCTCTTCGGCTTTGGAACGGAGGTGAGCGCCGCAACCCTACAGTCGGACCCGACTGGCTTTCGAGCAAGGGAACCTTTACCTTTGCCTCTAAAGACCATCACTTTGGATTTTCTCAAAGTTAACGTTAAGGGCCTCTTCCTTACAGTATAAACCTCGTTGCTGCGATAATCTTCCCATCCCGACTTTTGTAAGTGATTTTAGGGCCGTGTCGTCTGCATAAAGTAAAATTGAAATTTTGTGCTTCCCAAGGGTAGGTGGAAAGAACTGCGGGCCTGATAACCCGTCAACAATATTGTTTATGTATAAGTTCAACAGTAGACGGGCCGACACACACCCCTGCTTCACTCGAGGTCTCTAGCGAAGGGTGGACCACGGGCGATTCCAACCCCGCCTCATACCGACATCCCCCCTCTCTCTTTCCAGGCTTCATCACCATGACGCCCCAGCTGTTCATCAACTACAAGCTGAAGTCGGTCGCGCACCTGCCCTGGCGGATGCTCACCTACAAGGCCCTCAACACCTTCATCGACGACCTCTTTGCCTTCGTCATCAAAATGCCCATGATGTACAGGATAGGCTGCCTCCCGAGACGGTAATCCCCCTACCCCCCCCCTTCTCCACACGCTCACACAGACACCCCCCGGAGCCAGCACGGTGTGGTGGTAAAGCCTGGCAGACTCTAATATGGAGGACTGGGTCTGCTTCCCCACTCCTCCACCACCTGAAGCCTGCTGGGTGACCCTGGGCCAGTCCCAGTTCCCTCAGAGCTCTCTCAGCCCCGCCTGCCTCACAGGGTGCCTGTTGTGGGGAGGGAAGGGAAGGCGGTTGTAAGCCACTGTGAGGCACCAGGCCTGCTGGGTGACCTTGGACCAGTCCCAGTTCCCTCAGAGCTCTCTCAGCCCCGCCTGCCTCACAGGGTGCCTGTTGTGGGGAGGGGAAGGGAAGGCGGTTGTAAGCCACTGTGAGGCACCAGGCCTGCTGGGTGACCTTGGACCAGTCCCAGTTCCCTCAGAGCTCTCTCAGCCCCGCCTGCCTCACAGGGTGCCTGTTGTGGGGAGGGGAAGGGAAGGCGGTTGTAAGCCACTGTGAGGCACCAGGCCTGCTGGGTGACCTTGGACCTGTCCCAGTTCCCTCAGAGCTCTCTCAGCCCCACCTGCCTCACAGGGTGCCTGTTGTGGGGAGGGGAAGGGAAGGCGGTTGTAAGCCACTCTGAGACACCAGGCCTGCTGGGTGACCTTGGACCTGTCCCAGTTCCCTCAGAGCTCTCTCAGCCCCACCTGCCTCACAGGGTGTCTGTTTGTGGCAATTGTAAGCCACTGTGAGACACCAGGCCTGCTGGGTGACCTTGGACCTGTCCCAGTTCCCTCAGAGCTCTCTCAGCCCCCACCTGCCTCACAGGGTGTCTGTTTGCGGCGATTGTAAGCCACTGTGAGACACCAGGCCTGCTGGGTGACCTTGAACCAGTCCCAGTTCCCTCAGAGCTCTCTCAGCCCCACCTGCCTCACAGGGTGTCTGTTTGTGGCGATTGTAAGCCACTGTGAGGCACCAGGCCTGCTGGGTGACCTTGGACCTGTCCCAGTTCCCTCAGAGCTCTCTCAGCCCCGCCTGCCTCACAGGGTGTCTGTTTGTGGCGATTGTAAGCCACTGTGAGACACCAGGCCTGCTGGGTGACCTTGAACCAGTCCCAGTTCCCTAAGAGCTCTCTCAGCCCCACCTGCCTCACAGGGTGTCTGTTTGTGGCGATTGTAAGCCACTGTGAGACACCAGGCCTGCTGGGTGACCTTGGACCTGTCCCAGTTCCCTCAGAGCTCTCTCAGCCCCAGCTGCCTCACAGGGTGTCTGTTTGTGGCAATTGTAAGCCACTGTGAGACACCAGGCCTGCTGGGTGACCTTGGACCTGTCCCAGTTCCCTCAGAGCTCTCTCAGCCCCACCTGCCTCACAGGGTGTCTGTTTGTGGCGATTGTAAGCCACTGTGAGACACCAGGCCTGCTGGGTGACCTTGAACCAGTCCCAGTTCCCTCAGAGCTCTCTCAGCCCCACCTGCCTCACAGGGTGTCTGTTTGTGGCGATTGTAAGCCACTGTGAGACACCAGGCCTGCTGGGTGACCTTGAACCAGTCCCAGTTCCCTCAGAGCTCTCTCAGCCCCACCTGCCTCACAGGGTGTCTGTTTGTGGCGATTGTAAGCCACTGTGAGACACCAGGCCTGCTGGGTGACCTTGGACCTGTCCCAGTTCCCTCAGAGCTCTCTCAGCCCCACCTGCCTCACAGGGTGTCTGTTTGTGGCGATTGTAAGCCACTGTGAGACACCAGGCCTGCTGGGTGACCTTGAACCAGTCCCAGTTCCCTCAGAGCTCTCTCAGCCCCACCTGCCTCACAGGGTGTCTGTTTGTGGCGATTGTAAGCCACTGTGAGACACCAGGCCTGCTGGGTGACCTTGAACCAGTCCCAGTTCCCTCAGAGCTCTCTCAGCCCCACCTGCCTCACAGGGTGTCTGTTTGTGGCGATTGTAAGCCACTGTGAGACACCAGGCCTGCTGGGTGACCTTGAACCAGTCCCAGTTCCCTCAGAGCTCTCTCAGCCCCACCTGCCTCACAGGGTGTCTGTTTGTGGCGATTGTAAGCCACTGTGAGACACCAGGCCTGCTGGGTGACCTTGGACCTGACTTTTGTTTTTTTTTTTTTAAATACAATTTATTATTGGATATATCACATGTTCATACAATTTAAACAAACCAATACATATCCATTTTTCTTTCTCCCTCTCCCCCCAAACAAGGCTTCCCGCACTGCTCCAACCCCTTGATATTTCTCTTGTACAATTACATTTACTACTAAACATATTTCTTTTACTAATGGTAACAATTCAAAGATCTGAGTCTCTTTCCACTTCTCCTCAATAGCTGTCAAAACAAATCAAACCACGTTTTACATCCCAATTCTTCAACAAGTATTCTTGAAAGTCTTTCCAGTCTCCGAAAAAGGTTTCGTCTTCTTCGTTGTTTAATTTTCTTGTTAATTTGTCCATTTCTGCCATAAACAACGTCTTTTTAATCCATTCCCATGTTTCAGGTACTTTATCTTGTTTCCAACATTGAGCAAAAGTCAGTCTAGCTGCTGCAGTCAAGTACCATAATAGTGTTCTCTTGGCTACATTTTTTTCTTCCATTTTAAGACCTAACAATAACATCTGTGGGTCTTTCTTAAAAGTACATTTCAAAATTTTTTGTATCTCATTGTGGATCTCAGTCCAATACTTTACTGCTTTATCACATGTCCACCACATATGGTAAAAAGACCCTTCATGTTTCTTACATTTCCAACATTTGTTAGACATACTTTCATTTATAATAGCAATTTTTTTAGGCGTCATATACCATCTATACATCATTTTATAACAATTCTCTTTAACATTTACACACGTTGAAATTTTCATTGATTTTTTCCACAAGTATTCCCAAGATGTCATTAATATCTCATTATTAACATTTACTGCCCATTTTATCATTTGCTCCTTTACAACTTCATCCTCAGTATACCATTTCAATAACACCTTGTACAGTTTAGAAATCATTTTTTTATCTTTCTCAAGCCATACAGTTTCAATTTCAATATTCTTTTGTCTAAAACCATGTTCTCTTTTATCGGTCTTAAATAGATCATAAATCTGTCTATACTTCAACCAATCATATTCAAATTCAACATCAAATCTATCTTTTAACACAAAATTTTTCCCTTCAAATTTTAAAAGACTTTTATAGGAGTAGCCAATCTAACCCTTGATTTCTTGAATATGGATTAATCACTTCAGCTGGTACAATCCAAAGTGGTCTTTCTTCCGAGAAGAATTTTCTATATCTCGTCCATGTCTCGAACAGTGATTGTCTTACAAAGTGGTGTTTAAAAAATTTATCCATTTTTACTTTTCCATACCATAAATATGCATGCCATCCGAATTTATTATCATGTCCTTCAAGGGCCAATAACTTCTTATTCTCCAAATTAATCCACTGTTGCAACCATGTTAAACAGACGGCATCATAATACAGTCTTAAATTTGGTAGTTGTAAGCCTCCTCTCTCTCTTGCGTCACATAAGATTTTCATTTTAATCCTTGGCTTTCTTCCTGCCCATACAAACCTTGGACCAGTCCCAGTTCCCTAAGAGCTCTCTCAGCCCCACCTGCCTCACAGGGTGTCTGTTTGTGGCGATTGTAAGCCACTGTGAGACACCAGGCCTGCTGGGTGACCTTGGACCTGTCCCAGTTCCCTCAGAGCTCTCTCAGCCCCAGCTGCCTCACAGGGTGTCTGTTTGTGGCAATTGTAAGCCACTGTGAGACACCAGGCCTGCTGGGTGACCTTGGACCTGTCCCAGTTCCCTCAGAGCTCTCTCAGCCCCACCTGCCTCACAGGGTGTCTGTTTGTGGCGATTGTAAGCCACTGTGAGACACCAGGCCTGCTGGGTGACCTTGAACCAGTCCCAGTTCCCTCAGAGCTCTCTCAGCCCCACCTGCCTCACAGGGTGTCTGTTTGTGGCGATTGTAAGCCACTGTGAGACACCAGGCCTGCTGGGTGACCTTGGACCAGTCCCAGTTCCCTCAGAGCTCTCTCAGCCCCACCTGCCTCACAGGGTGTCTGTTTGTGGCGATTGTAAGCCACTGTGAGACACCAGGCCTGCTGGGTGACCTTGAACCAGTCCCAGTTCCCTCAGAGCTCTCTCAGCCCCACCTGCCTCACAGGGTGTCTGTTTGTGGCAATTGTAAGCCACTGTGAGACACCAGGCCTGCTGGGTGACCTTGGACCTGTCCCAGTTCCCTCAGAGCTCTCTCAGCCCCAGCTGCCTCACAGGGTGTCTGTTTGTGGCAATTGTAAGCCACTTTGAGACACCAGGCCTGCTGGGCGACCTTGGACCAGTCCCAGTTCCCTCAGAACTCTCTCAGCCCCACCTGCCTCACAGGGTGTCTGTTTGTGGCAATTGTAAGCCACTTTGAGACACCAGGCCTGCTGGGTGACCTTGGACCTGTCCCAGTTCCCTCAGAGCTCTCTCAGCCCCAGCTGCCTCACTGGGTGTCTGTTTGTGGCAATTGTAAGCCACTTTGAGACATCAGGCCTGCTGGGTGACCTTGGACCTGTCCCAGTTCCTTCAGAGCTCTCTCAGCCCCAGCTGCCTCACAGGGTGTCTGTTTGTGGCAATTGTAAGCCACTTTGAGACACCAGGCCTGCTGGGCGACCTTGGACCTGTCCCAGTTCCCTCAGAGCTCTCTCAGCCCCAGCTGCCTCACTGGGTGTCTGTTTGTGGCAATTGTAAGCCACTTTGAGACATCAGGCCTGCTGGGTGACCTTGGACCTGTCCCAGTTCCCTCAGAGCTCTCTCAGCCCCAGCTGCCTCACTGGGTGTCTGTTTGTGGCAATTGTAAGCCACTTTGAGACATCAGGCCTGCTGGGCGACCTTGGACCTGTCCCAGTTCCCTCAGAGCTCTCTCAGCCCCAGCTGCCTCACTGGGTGTCTGTTTGTGGCAATTGTAAGCCACTTTGAGACACCAGGCCTGCTGGGCGACCTTGGACCTGTCCCAGTTCCCTCAGAGCTCTCTCAGCCCCAGCTGCCTCACAGGGTGTCTGTTTGTGGCAATTGTAAGCCACTTTGAGACATCAGGCCTGCTGGGTGACCTTGGACCTGTCCCAGTTCCCTCAGAGCTCTCTCAGCCCCAGCTGCCTCACTGGGTGTCTGTTTGTGGCAATTGTAAGCCACTTTGAGACACCAGGCCTGCTGGGCGACCTTGGACCTGTCCCAGTCCCCTCAGCACTCCCTCAGCCCCAGCTGCCTCACTGGGTGTCTGTTTGTGGCAATTGTAAGCCACTTTGAGACATCAGGCCTGCTGGGTGACCTTGGACCTGTCCCAGTCCCCTCAGCACTCCCTCAGCCCCACCTGCCTCACAGGGTGTCTGTTTGTGGCAATTGTAAGCCACTTTGAGACACCAGGCCTGCTGGGTGACCTTGGACCTGTCCCAGTTCCCTCAGAGCTCTCTCAGCCCCAGCTGCCTCACTGGGTGTCTGTTTGTGGCAATTGTAAGCCACTTTGAGACATCAGGCCTGCTGGGTGACCTTGGACCTGTCCCAGTTCCCTCAGAGCTCTCTCAGCCCCAGCTGCCTCACAGGGTGTCTGTTTGTGGCAATTGTAAGCCACTTTGAGACACCAGGCCTGCTGGGCGACCTTGGACCTGTCCCAGTCCCCTCAGCACTCCCTCAGCCCCACCTGCCTCACAGGGTGTCTGTTGTGGGGAGAGGAAGGGAAGCCGATTGTAAGCCACTCTGAGACACCAGGCCTGCTGGGTGACCTTGGACCTGTCCCAGTTCCCTCAGAGCTCTCTCAGCCCCACCTGCCTCACAGGGTGCTTGTTGTGGGGAGGGGAAGGGAAAGGAGATTATAAGCCACTCTGAGACTCCTTAAAGTAGAGAAAAGCGGAGTATGAAAAGCAAAAGAGGGACCCGCTGCCAGAGGCTGTGGCGATAGTTTTAAAAGGGGATTAGATGGATTCATGGAGGAGAGGTCTGTCAGTGATTATTAATCACAGTGACTAAAGGGAACCTCCATATTCAGAGGCAGTCGACCTCTGAATAGCAGTGTCAGCAGGAAACATCAGGGGGAAGGCATCGGGCCGTCACCCTGTGTGGTCACCCTCCAGGGTAATTATGTGAGACAGGCCACTGATCTAA
The DNA here is from genome assembly GCA_029375565.1 of Gekko gecko. Taxonomy (NCBI): domain Eukaryota; kingdom Metazoa; phylum Chordata; class Lepidosauria; order Squamata; family Gekkonidae; genus Gekko; species Gekko gecko. Next base: position 236,921,446 of record JAPDNY010000005.1, read on the forward strand.
TCCAGCAGGGCTTTTCTTGAGGCTAACACGTTTAAGGTGACATCCGGGGAAGGCCTCAGCCTCCATGACCTGCTGTTGGCCCTCCAGAGGAACTGGCTGGCCCCTGTGCAAGACGGGATGCTGGACTAGATGGACCCTCACTGGTCTGATCCAGCAGGGCTCTCTTCTGATGTTCTTATCGGGGAAGGCCTCGGCCTCTCTGCCCTGTTGTTGGCCCTCCAGGGGAACTGGCTGGCCACTGTATGTGAGTCGGGATACTGGACTGTGTGAACTGCTGGCCTGATCCGGCAGGGCTCTCCTTGCGCCCCCCCCTTCTGACCACCAGTGTTTTCTCTTCTCCCCCTCCCCAGACGTCGTTTTCTTCATTTACCTCTACCAGCGGTGGATCTACCGGGTGGATCTGACCCGGGTCAACGAGTTCGGGATCAGTGGGGAGACACAGGCGTCTCAGACGACGCAGAGCACGGCCCAGCAAGACGGCGTCCCCGCGCTGCCGGCCAGCGGCCCCCGGGCGCCATCACGGAAGGGCCGGCGAACGGAGCCCCCCCGGCGGCGACGGAGGGAGCAACCGATCAGGATCCGGCGGCAGGCCTGCCCGACGGCGATCTCCAACCGCCGCCCTCGAAAACAGCGGAGGAGAAGAAGAAAGATTAACCGGCTCTAACTTTTATTTTTTAAAACTCCCTCTAACTTGACTCTCTCACGGTTGGATAATGGACAGATTGCAAAGGGGCGGGGCGGGGAGGGGGCCGGACGGAGGGGGGGGCACAGAGCTGCTTCGGTTCCACCCGGGTCCAAAGCTTTTTATTTTATATTCCAGTAAACTTGTGGGGGTTGGAAGGGGGGGGGTTGTCAAGAGGTGGGGGGGGGAGAGAGAAAGAGCGCGAAAAGTGACAAGCTTGTATTCCCTGGGAGAGAAAGCCCCGCCCCGCCCGCCCCTCCGTTAAACTCTCTGTGTTTAAAAGCAAAAACTCCGCCAGTAATAATTGTGATCTCCATTCCATCGTGCAGGTATTTAGGACACTTTTGTCATTTACGGAGCTCCTCCCCGAGCCGTGTGTCTCTCCGTTCCATAAAGGGAGCCCCGTGATCAGAACAGAAGAACAAAACAGACCCCTACCCACCCACCCCTACCCCCCCCCCCGACCGCAGAAGTATCGTCTCTCATCATTACATCCTAATACGGACTTTGGATTTAATAAATTCATGTGGGTGTTTAAGTTAAAAAACGAAAACGAAACTCCGCTTGGCCCCCGCTTCTTCTTCTTCTTCTTCTTCTTCTTCCTCCCGTTTCCTCTCGCCCGGCTCAAGGCCTGGACACGTCTCTCGGTTCTGGGAGGAAGACCTGGCCGGCTCACTTCTTGAAAAAGCAAAGTTTTCGCTCTCCTGGAAAAGCAAGGTTTTCTCTCTCGTGGTTGGCAAGATGGCTTTAAGTTCTGTCCGACACCGCAGAGTCCTGACCCGGCTGCGAAAACATCTGCGTTGTTTTTAGTATAAGAAAAGGGTTCTGTGTTCTCGCTCCACAGGATTTGTAATTTTCTAGGCTTCGATAATGCCTTAATTCTCCTCACACCCTTAAACTGGAAGGCCCCAACCCCCTCGGTTTCTCATAAACACATATGAGGCTGTCTTAGGTAAAGGTAAAGGTTCTCTTGCTCGAAAGCCAGTCGAATCCGACTCTAGGGTTGCGGTGCTCATCTCCGTTTCAAAGCCGAAGAGCCAGCGCTGTCCGAAGACGTTTCCGTAGTCATGTGGCCGGCATGACTAAACACAAAGGCACGGAACGCTGTTACCCTTTCCCACTGAAGTGGTACCTATTTATCTACTTGCAATTTCTTGCTTTCAAACTGCTAGGTAGGCAGGAGCTGGAACTAGAGACGGGAGCTCACTCCGTCATGCAGCACTCTCGGGTCTCGAACTGCTGAACTACTGACCTTCCACAGCCTGCAGTTCAGCATCTCAACCACTTGAGCCACCACAGCTCCTATGAGGCTGCCTTATACTGAATCAAATCCTCAGTCCCTCAAGGGCAGTATGGTCTAAGAGTGGCAGCCCCTCTCCAGGGTCTCAGGCGGAGGTCTTTCCCATCACCTCCTGCCTGGTCCTTTTAACTGGAGATGCCGGGGATCGAACCTGGGACCTTCTGCATGCCAAGCAGAGGCTCTGCCACTGAGCTACAGCCCCACTTCATGGCTCTCCAGGGTCTCAGCCGGAGGTCTTTCCCATCCCCTCCTGCCTGGTCCTTTTAACTGGAGATGCCAGGGATCGAACCTGGGACCTTCTGCATGCCAAGCAGAGGCTCTGCCACTGAGCTACAGCCCCACTTCATGGCTCTCCAGGGTCTCAGGCGGAGGTCTTTCCCATCCCCTCCTGCCTGGTCCTTTTAACTGGAGATGCCAGGGATCGAACCTGGGACCTTCTGCATGCCAAGCAGAGGCTCTGCCACTGAGCTACAGCCCCACTTCATGGCTCTCCAGGGTCTCAGCCGGAGGTCTTTCCCATCCCCTCCTGCCTGGTCCTTTTAACTGGAGATGCCGGGGATCGAACCTGGGACCTTCTGCATGCCAAGCAGAGGCTCTGCCACTGAGCTACAGCCCCACTTCATGGCTCTCCAGGGTCTCAGGCGGAGGTCTTTCCCATCCCTCCTGCCTGGTCCTTTTAACTGGAGATGCCGGGGATTGAACCTGGGACCTTCTGCCTGCCAAGCAGAGGCTCTGCCACTGAGCTACAGCCCCACTTCATGGCTCTCCAGGGTCTCAGCCGGAGGTCTTTCCCAT